>VDFB02168118.1:206858754-206894145 GCA_007258455.2 Sequoia sempervirens | reverse complement strand
AAGATATAAGTGTAGAATTATAAAAACATAGTTAAAGACTTGCACAATCAAGAGAAAGATACAAAAATGAGAACAGTACAAATATGCACAACTAGCTTCCAAGGTAAACTCTATGTTGCATTCTAGATTCCAATTGAGTTACCAAACATACATCAGTTGAGGAAGGATAGCTAAAAATCACTAACTCTTCAGAGTGTATAATACGAAGTATTTACAAAAAGGAAAAAAATGCCTTATATACAGACTGCGTCGGCCCCCTTAGGGCTTACAAAAAATATCAGGCTCAGAAAGATCTATCCCTAGTTCTTTTATTGAATTTAATGCTACACCCCTGTGTGTCTCTGCTGCCTGTGTCGGTGAAGAGCTACTGCCTGGAGAAACCCCCTTAGATCTTTTGAAGCTACCGGGTGTATTTACTTCTGGTCCTTTTGTCCACCTACTGAACCCCCCTGTTGAGCGCCTTGAATGTCTTTGAGCCTAGAACAGATACACGTTGATTCTCATTCTGTTGATCTTCTTCTCATGGTTAAACTGCCATGGCTCGCTTTTGGCCTTCTATGACTGGCTAGGAACATTCCACATGGGTTCCACTATGGTCAAGAGCTCTTTTATTTAGAATCGCATCTTGGCGAGACACTGGAAGTGTCTCACCGATGAGATTATTCCCTTTGAAGTTATCGGCACAACATGTGACAGTCGGTGAGAGATCCCAGTGAGCTTTAGAAGTTATATCGATGTTGCCCTTGTGGTCACCATCGGGAAGATCCTTTATCATGTGCATTCTGCTCTGTCAGGGAGACATTCCACTAGTTAGCTGAGATGTTACAATGAAGCTTCTTCCTTTTCTTCATTGACATCGCACTTCGCTGAGACATCCCCATTTGCCATGACAACATCGCAAACCCAAACCTCTTGGCGAACTCTATTTCCCCATTGGCGAGGGCTTGCTCGATTGGTGAGACTTTCATTGATCTCTGTATTCTTTTTTGAGTTCATTCCGACAACTCCCCGAGCTCCTCCTCATTCGGCGAGACACCTGAGTGTCGGTGAGAAATTTTACTGAAGGAAAAATGTTTCTCTGAGACCCTTCATCTTCGGCAGGAGTTGATCGATATCACCTCGAATGCATTCCACTCTACTAGGCTCTACATTTCCTTTGGTGAGACATCATCAAGTCAGGAATACTTCATAGCAACGCTCATTTTTCTTGCCGATGTTTCCTCCCTTTTTTGAGACCACACTGTGTCAGCAGGACACTTTCCCTTGAGCTCAGATCCTTTGTCGAAGGCACAATCTTGTATTGGGCGCGTGACCCTTTCGGTGAGACTTCTATCCCTTGGCAAGACATCTTGCTGAAGTCTTCAACTCTTGGTGAGCTCAGCCTACTTTCGATGAGACCTTACCGGGTCAGTAAGACCTCACTGCGACCTCAAAATGTTACATTGAAGACATCCCCCGGTCGGCAGGACATCCACAGGTCGCTGAGACCTTACAATGAGGAACAATCTTTTGTCGAGCTCACACCGGGTCCTCTCTTTTTCTGAGCCTTTCACTTGTCAGTGAGACATTTCCAAGTCAGGGAGACCTTTCTCTGACTTGGAATGCTATATCGAAGGCCTCCTCATCGGTGAGACCCCCATTGGGTCGCTGAGACCTTCCCCTCAGTTTGTCTTTTGATAGGTTCCCTTTCATGTTGGGGAGACATCCTCACTTCAACATGACCTTAGGCCGAAGCCCGCTTCCTTTTCAGAACTCCTTTTCATTTTGGAGGCTCCACTAGTCAGTGAGACCCTTGCCGATGACACTTCCTATGTAGCCAAAACTTCTCGGTGTCGATAGGTCCTCAGGGCGATATATTCAAGTGTTGGTGAGGCCTTCCTTTGATCGGCAAGACTGTCTCCGTTCGCCAAGACCCTTTGTTGAATCCTTCACCTCTTGTCGAGCTCTGATCTCGGCAAGACATTATGAGTCGGGGAGACATGCCCCCGATGGTTTCTCCTTATGCCGATAGTGCTTGAACCTTATCATTGTCGGGGAGACTTCCATCCTTCGACAAGACATCTTGCCAAAGGCGATACCCTTGTCGAGCTCCATGCTTTGCTTTGTTGGGGAGACTCGATGCATTCACTGAGACTTCATGGTGAAGGAGATTCTTATGCCAAAGGGAACCTACCTCTGGACTTGGATCATCATGACTTCCCTGAGGTCTTGCCAATAGGAAACTTAGACGCATATTTCGCCAAATGCATTATGGGTCAGGGAGACCCAGATAATCTCATGCTGATAGGAACCTGTAGGTGAAGTTTCAGACTAGATCGAACGCCTGCCAATCGACAGAACGTTTGGAAGGTCTTGGCGACTTTCCCCTTAGATGATTTTCATGCCAAATCTCCCTAGGGAAGTTTCTCCAACTGAGTTCCCTATGATATAGCAATAGATGTAGAGTCTTTTCCCTCATGTAAATGTTCCATTGCCCTGTGGAGATCTAACATATGATTATCTTGCCTAATTTAAATTGTGGGTGAAATATAGGCAACAATTCTGGTGACCTTTGCAGGATGTTTGCCTACTAAACATGAGAACTAGTGGCTACAATTTGTCCATTGGGTATGGAGTCATTAAGAAGCTTAGAGAACAAATAAAAACATCAATCAGCACATGGTTGTAATTTGCATGAGACTCATGGGTCATAATAGGTTGCCAAGAAAAACAAAACATGCAAAAGTGAAAGAGAAAACCCTGCCATCACGGCACCCAGGAAATAGAAAATAACTAACCTGAAGCGCAGAAGCACTTATTGAAAACATAACTCTATACTATTATGTACAATAGAGGAAACTCCATCAGACTTGGAAACAAGGCTTAAGATGTATCCCATTGACTGGGATATGAAGTACTTCCCCTCCTATTGTAGCTAGTTGATAAGCATTGTGTTCCTTGCAGTCTGTGAAAATAAATGGACCGGTCCACATATTGTCAAACTTACTGTGATGGCCTGGCCTACTTTTTAGAACGTCCCATTTGAGCATGAGGTCTCCCACCCTAAAAAAAAATTCTGTAGCCCTCCTGTCAAATGTTTTCTTTGTTTGGAGCTAATGACACTCCAAAGTTTTCATTGCTCTGTCCCTTGATTCTTTGAGCTCCATGAGCTCCACATACCTTATAGACATTGGGTCATGTTCCTCAACCATCTCTAATTGGTGAACAATGTCAATAGCTAGAAGCTCCACAGATAGGGGTAATCTTGCCTCTTTTCCATAGACCAACATATATGGCGAGTTACCAATAAACCTCTTAGGGGTCACTTTGTTTACCCAAAGTGCATTCTTTAAACTGATGTGCCAGGCCCTTTGATTATCCTCTATGGTTCTTCTAATGATCCTGATGAGGTTCTTATTTGTGCTTTTAGCTAAACCATTACCCTAAGGATAATAATTTGAGGAGGTGTTCAAATGAATGCCATGTTTGACAACCCAATCAATCAATCTTAATCCCATAAATGCAAGAGCATTATAAGATATGATAGAGTCTGGGACTCCAAATCTGGTGATTATATCCTCATAGAAGCTCAAAACTGAAGACTCTTTTGCTTCTTTTAAAGCTATCGCCTCTATCCACCTTGTAAAATAGTCAGTGGCTGTAAGTACCCACTTGTGACCAGCACTAGAAGGTGGATTTATTGGTCCAATGAAATCAATGCCCCATCTCATGAAGGGTTGCTCCACTTGAATTGGATGCAGAGGCATAGCTGGCAGTTTTTCCTTTCCTGAAAATAGAGTGCATTTGACACACTTCCTTGACTAGGCATAGGCGTCTTTAAACAAGTTGGGCCAATAGTAACCAACTCTCATGATTTTCCAGGCAGTAGTTCTTGGGGTAAAGTGACCTTCTGCAGCTCCATCATGAAACTCATACAGTACCTTTTCAATTTGATCACCATGAATGCATCTTAATAGGACACCATTTAGATCCTTTTTAAAAAGAACATCATTTACCAACACATACGGTATGGACTGCAGTCTGAAGTATCTTCTTTTAGCTCTGTTCAAACCTAAAGGACACTCACCAGTTCGTAAAAATTGGGTCATATCTTGAACCCAATCAGTTGTCCCTATTGGTACATCATCTTGATCATTCTGAAACTCATTTGTATTGGTAAACACAACATCCCTTTCTAATTCAGTCTTACCGCTTGATCCTATAGCAAGCTGCTCACAAAAACCTTTACCTCTAACCAATTTGGTGATTTTAATCTCTACATCATACTCCATGACCTTGGTGACCCATCCTGCTCTTTTTTCATTCAGATCTTTATTCAGCAGAAACTCCTTTACACTTGAGTGTGCCACTAGAATATGAATCCTATTATGAGAGATCAAAGGCTTGAATCTCTTCAGTCTTCTGATCACAACAAGAACATGCCTCTCTACAAATGAGTATTTCTGTTCATAATCAACCAAACCCTGACTGAAAAAGGCTATTGGTTGTTCTAAATTCTCTTCATTTTTTTGAACCAATATTGCAAAAATGTTACTTGTGCTACCATAAGCATATAGATAAAAATATTTAGAAAAATTAGGATTTACCAGCGTAGGGGTTGTTGCTAAGGCCTCCTTAATCTTGTCAAAACTATCCTTGGCATCTTTCGTCCAACTAAAAACATCATTTTTCTTTAACATAGCTGTCAATGGTTGTAATAGGTTTGCAACATCAGGGATGAATCTCCTTAGAAAGTTGATCTGCCCCAGAAAGCTCTGTAGACCCTTCTTATCATTAGGCAGCGGCTCTCAAGTATGGCTTTGATCTCTCAAGATCAATAGTAATTCCTTTCTTTGACACTATGTGTCCTAATAATTTCCCTTCATGAACAACAAAGATACTTTTCTTTGGATTGAGAGAGATACCAAACTCTACATTTTTCAAAAGCTTGCCTAAGATGTATCAAATGTTCATCAGCGTTCTTGGAATAAACTGTAATGTCATCTAAATAAATTAGTATAATCTTGTTGATCAAACTTTGAAATTCCATGTCCATGGTCCTCTGAAATGTGGCACCAGCATTGGATAAACCAAAAGGCATCCTTTTGTACGCCATGGTGCCCCATGTAGTTGTAAAATCAGTTTTAAAAGTGATCTTCATCTTTAACCAACACTTGATTATACCCTGAAAAACCATCTAATAAGGAAAATCTTTCAGAACCAGCAACCTCTTGCAAGATTCATTCCATGGAGGGCAGTGGGTAATGATCTTTTAGAGAGGCTCGGTTAAGATCCCTAAAGTCTACACAAAGTCTTATTTCACCACTTTTCTTCCTAACCGGTACAAGGTTAGAAACCCATGAAGTGTGTTTGATAGGAAAGACAATACCCCCCTCAACTAGTTTAGTCATCTCTTTAATCATTAGGGGCTCAAGTTTAGGATTCAAGGGCCTTTGTTTCTGCCTTACTGGCTTAGCATTAGGCTCTAACTCAATTGTGTGCTGAGCAATGTGGGGATCAAACCCTTTCAAATCTAAAAATTCCCAAGCAAAGACATCATAGAATTCTTGACATAAAGTAACAAAAGCTTGTTTATCTTCAGGTGAACAAATTTTGCCTATCTTAAGGAGCTTACCTTTGAAGATCTCCAACTCTTCATAGTGTTCTTGTTTGATCTGCAAGCCGGCTTTACCCTTTTTAAGTTGATCATCAGTACTGAAAATTGACTCTAAGGTAACAAGACCTTTGGGTAACTTATTCATCCTTAGCTGTATGACTTGATCATCATACAGTTGCTTGAGTTTTTCTTGATTCACCATGGAGAACTGATCTTCTTCTAGCAAAAAGGAAAGAATATGTTCATCACTGTCAAAAAATTGCTAGTGAATGTTGTTATCAGGAATTGATGGCTGACCACAACCTTCACGTACTGTTGTACCTTCTCTCTCCTAATATCATCTAGAATGTCAAACTGTGCTCCAATTGCTGCAAGCCTATCAACATGTTTGTTCTGATTCCTTGGAATAGACACTAAATTAAAGGCATCAAAATCCTCCAGCATGTTCCACACTCTGTTTCTATAAGACTTAAGTGTATCATTTTTAGTAACATTCAGGCCCCTTATTTGATTAACAATTAGCTCGCTGTCTCCATGCACTTTCAAGTGAGTTATTCTTCTCTTCCTTGCCCATTCAAGACCTTGAACAAGGCCTTCATATTTAGCAGTGTTGTTGGAGCACACAGAAGCAAAACGGAAAGCAACATAATACTTATCACCTTGAGGAGACACGAGCATTGCACCTCCTCCAGCTCCATTTTTTTCTTCTTGAACCATCAAAATACATCTCCCAAAGTCCACTTAGTGGTTGTAGTAGCTGATCTGTATCCTTTTCAAGGTTTAGGATCTCTGTATCGGGCTCAAGAATGATATAGTTACCCATACTAGCATCTTGAATGAGCTCCTCAAGACTATCCAACACGTTCTCAACTGCCCACTCATGTAACAACACATCAGGAATAACTTCTGATTGAAGCTCTTGAGCGGTCACCAGCTCATTGTCAGCTGAAATAAAACAATTTGTGTCTAGAGTAATGGGGACATCGTTGATAGGACTTGGACTATATGGATTAATGTGATCTTTAGCCAACCTCTCAAACTTGATGGTAACCTTAGTCCCATATCTTGTCCTAAACAACATGTGTGACCAATCAGCTGATACATAACCACCTATCTTGGCTGTAAAATCTCTTGATAAGCACAAAGAAAAGAAAGGTGGAAGGTCTATGACACATATGTCTTGGGGAACTAAAAAATTAGGACAAGCATGAAGGGTGAGACTCAAATCCTTAATGATGCCCAATGTATTAACTTGGGTACCATCCAATTGGATTACTCCCTTTTCTAAAGGTTGATACGTTAGTCCAAGTTTGTCAACAATCTGTTTTGGCATCATAGAGCTGCTAGCCCCACTGTCTACCATACAGTTATGAACTAACTTGTCACCTATGATTACTAATACATAAAAAGGGGGTGGTTTAACCCTTTTTTCTATCTCTTTTCTAGGCTGTTGATCATTTGCTTGAGGACTGTTGGTTAACACAGCTCTAACTTGACCTATTGGGGACTCAGATTGATCAAACATCTTCAAACCTGACAAGGCTGATTGTAACATATCCTTTTGACCTGGGATGGCTAGTGAGTCCCACATAGACATTGTAACATTCATTTTCTTCATACTATCAAGGATATTAAATGGCACAACTGGGTTTACTTTAGATTGTACCTTTATGTCGATATAATTAGCTAGAAAGTGTGGTTGCTCCTTGGTCAGGAGTTGTTGATCTCTTTGTGAACCACGAATTGCTTGAGGTAGATGGTTCCACAGCTACGGCCTTTCCTTTGTCAGCCGCTTGACCAAGCTCAAAAGCCATTTTCTTTGCCCTGGTGTTAGCTGCAACTAGAGAACTATCTTCATTTAGTCCACAAAACTCTTGACCTTGCTAATTAAGTAGGGTGGCATCATTGCTAAGCTGATCCTGGTGTTGTGAAGTTGGATCATTAAGTGACTGTTGTTGTGAACTCGAGGTATTATGCACCATCAGTGCCTGATTAATGAGTCCATTTGAAAAAGTAGCCTGATTGTGGGGTTGGTTACAAGGGTAACACCACTCATAGTCTGCTACTAAGTTGTTTTGGATAGGAACCAGCTCCTTGGTTGCACTAACAAGGGCTGGAGCATAGGCCTGAAAAGGTCTTGTGTTCACATTCTATCTTGGGCTCTAATAATTGCCCTGGTACTACTGTCTATTCCCCTGGAATTGTTGTTGTTTGCCTTGAAAGGGATGACTTGGGGCTTGATTTTGCTATTGATAAGGGCTTGATTATGTTGATAAGGCCTAGAATAGGACTGTTGCTTTTCTAAGTTCACCAACTTGTTACCAAAAGTCTGTAAAAGACTTTTGATCTATTGTAACTCATTTGATGAGCCTGAAGCCATATTTTCTTGTGTTACAACAGCAGGAACAGATGGTAAAGGTGCAAAAGGAGGTATTTGCAAGGGAATATTTGCATGAATCTATGGGAATATAGGCATTGGTGGCCTAGGAGCAAGTTTACCAGCTTGTATTAAGTTGTTTTCAGCTCTGATAGCTATTTCAAAGGCATCTGGTAAGGACACTCCTCCCATTGACTATAACATGACAGCTATGTCGCTGTTAAGAGCCCTCAAGAAGTAGAAAAATGTGTATTCTGAAGGTGGCCTCACCATTGCAGGGATTCTATCCCAAGTTCTTTGGAATCTGAAGTTGAAGTCATTCATCTACTCTTGTGGAGCTCTCTTAATTGTAGTCAGTTGTTCTAATAGAGACAAGTTATCAGACCTGTCTTGAAACTGCTTATGCAAATTGTCTCCAAATTCGTCCCATGTTGCAATTGAATTGACTAGTAGGATCCTATACCACTGCATAGCTCTTCATTTTAGTGAAGCAGCTAGCAATCTTACTGCAACATCCTCTCGAGTTATGTGATGGAATCCACATAACGAGGCCACATCTCTCATATGTTCAATTGGAGTAGTTTGGTCTTCTCCTGTGAAATTTGGCAGAATCTTTAGGGCTGCCATTGGGATGTCATTATGATGTGTCAAATTCAAGGGGCTCCCTCCATTAAAAGTTACAAAGGGTTGATTCCTTGGGGCGGCCATTGGAGGTGGCTGTGGTTGATTTACTGGTATTCTAGATGAAACCAAAGATGAGACAACAGTGTGTGATCCCACAAATGGAGGGGTAGACTAAACTCTTCTAGAATAGATAATTGTTGTTCCTCACCTTTCCTCTACTCTGCCTTGTCTTCTTAGTGGTGACAGCTGCAAGTATTCAAAAGGACCTGAGCTGCTTCTTGTTTGAACTCTTTTCATAAACTGTAGAAGGCGTTGATTTCTGGAGTTCTTCCTTCTTATGGAGTTTCCAAGTATGCCAAATGAATTCTATAAAGTCTGGGAGTAATTGGTTGCATACTAAACCAGTAGTTCAATTTAATTTATTTCCCACCGGGCATGCCAGAAACTGTTGTCACGTAGAAATGCACCCTATGCAAAGTTGTAAAAAATAGAGCTTTCTAGTGAAACATTGGATCACTCCAAGGCCGTGGGTCACCTGAGATTGGAGTGAACCTCTGGAGAAGGTTGGCTTCCTTTGGTGTCAAATGACTACTAATTGTTGTGGAGGAAAAGGAAGAAGGAATACATGAAATAAAGATCAAAATCTAAGGTGATACACCGAAATGATGAGGAATTGAAAAGAAAATAGGATGGACATACACTGGGAAACCTAATTGCAAATGTTTTATGTTCTCAACACAATTTCTTTTAGACTTATGCATCAATCTTGATAGGTTCGATCTACATACACATCTCAGTAAGGAAAGATTAATTTCACAGCTCTAAGATATAAGTGCAGAATTATAAAAACACAATTAAAGACTTCCACAATCAAGAGAAAGATACAAAAATGAGAACAGTACAAAAATGCACAACTAGATTCCAAGGTAAACTCTGTGTTGCATTCTAGATTCCAATTGAGTTACCAAACATACATCAGTTGAGGAAGGATAGCTAAAAATCACTAACTCTTCAGAGTGTATAATCCAAACTATTTACAAAAAGGCAAAAAATGCCTTATATATAGACTGCATCGCCCCCCTTAGGGCTTACAAAAAATATCGGGCTCAGAAAGATCTATCCTTAGATATTTTATTGAATTTAATGCTGCACCCCTGCATGTCTTTGCTGCCTATGTCAGTAAAGAGCTACTACCTAGAGAAACCCGCTTAGATCTTTTGAAGCTACTAGGTGTATTTACTTCTAGTCCTTGTGTCCACCTACTAAACCCCCCCGTTGAGCACCTTGAATTCCCTTGAGCCTAGAACAGATACATGTTGATTCTCATGTTGTTGATCTTCTTCTCCTAGTCAGACTACCACGACTCGCTTTTGGCCTTCTATGACTAGCTGGGCACATTCCACATGGGTTCCACTATGGTCAAGAGCTCTTTTCAGTCAGAATTGCATCTCAGTGAGACACTGGAGGTGTCTCACAATTGTGATTATGCCCTTTGAAGTTATCGGCACAACATGTGACAGTCTGTGAGAGATCCCAACAAGCTTTAGAAGTTATATCGATGTTGCCCTTGTGGTCATAAAGACAGTCACCATCGGGAAGACCCTTTGTCATGCACATTCTGCTCTGTCGAGGAGACATTCCACCAATTAGCTAGGATGTTACACCAAAGCTTCTTCCTTTTCTTCGTTGACATCACACTTTGCTGAAACATCCCCATTCACCGTGACAACATGGAGAACCCAAAGCTCTTTGCAAACTCTATTTCCCCATCGGCGAGGGCTTGCTCGATCGGTGAGACTTTCATTGATCTCTGTATTCTTTTCTGAGTTCATTCTGACAACTCCCCGAGCTCCTCTTCATTCGGCAAGACACCTGAGTGTCACTGAGACGTTTTACTGAAGGGAAAATGTTTCTTCGAGACCCTTCATCTTCGACAGGAGTTGATCGATATCACCCCGAACGCATTCCACTCTACCAAGCTCTACATTTCCTTCGACGAGACATCATCAAGTCAGGAAGACTTCATAGCGAGGCTCGTTTTCCTTGTCAATGTTTCCTCCCTTCGCTGAGACCACATGGTGTTGGCAGGACACTTTCCCTCAAGCTCAGATCCTTTGTCAAAGGCACAATCTTGTACCAGGCGCGTGACCCTTTCGGTGAGACTTCTGTCCCTTGGCAAGACATCTTGCTGAAGTCTTCAACTCTTGGCGAGATCAGCCTACTTTCGGTGAGACCTTGCTGGGTCGGTAAGACCTCACCGCGACCTCAAAATGTTACATCGAAGACATCCCCCGGTTGGTAGGACATCCATGGGTCGCTGAGACCTTACAACAAGGAACAATCTTTTGTCAAGTTCACACCAGGTCCTCTCTTTTGCCAAGCCATTCACTTGTCGGCGAGACATTGCCGAGTCAAGGAGACCTTTCTCTGACTTGGAATGCTATACCGAAGGCCTCCTCATCGGTGAGACCCCCATCAGGTCGCTGAGACCTTCCCCTCTCTTTGTCTTTCGATGGGTTCCCTTTCATGTCGGGGAGACATCCTCACTTCGGCATGACCTTAGGTCGAAGCCCACTTCCTTTGCCAAACTCCTTTTCATTTTGGAGGCTCCACTAGTCGGTGAGACCCTTGTTGATGACATTTCCTATGTCACAAAAAACTTCCCAGTGTCGGCAAGACCTCAAGGCGATATCTTCAAGTGTTGGCGAGCCCTTTCAAATTTTGGTGAGGCCTTCCTTTCATCGGCAATACTGTCTCTGTTCGCCAAGACCCTTTGTTGAACCCTTCGCCTCTTGTCGAGCTCTGATATCAGCAAGACATTAGGAGTTGAGGAGACATCCCCCCGATGGTTGCTCCTTATGCAAATAGTACCTCAATCTTATCATCGTCGGGGAGACTTCCATCCTTCGGCAAGACATCTTGCTAAAGGCAATACCCTTGCCGAGCTCCATGCTTTGCTTTGTTGGTGAGACCCGATGCATTCGCTGAGACTTCATGGCGAAGGAGATTCTTATGCCGAAGGGAACCTACCTATGGACTTGTATCATTGTGACTTCCCTGAGCTCTTGCCGATAGGCAACTCAGACGCATATTTTGCCAAATGCATTATGGGTCGGGGAGACCCAGATAATCTCATGCCGATAGGAACCTGTAGGTGAAGCTTCAGACTAGATTGAACCCCTGCCAGTCGGTAGGACATCTGGAAGGTCTTGGCGACTTTCCCCTTAGATGATTTTCATGTTGAATCTCCCTAGGGCAGTTTCTTCCACTGCGTTTCCCGTGACATAGCAACAGATGTAGAGTCTTTGCCCTCATGTAAATGTTCCATTGCCCTATGAAGATCTAACATATGATTATCTTGCCTGATTTATACTATGGGTGAAATATAGGCAACACTGCCAATGCCATTCAAATATGTCAAAGTCCTAAGAGAATCTTGGAGAAGACCTACAAGTTGAATTCTACAATTTCAGATCTAGAATCTTGTTTGGAGCAAAAGAGTAGACCGAGAGCTATAGATTCCACTTTTGAATTTCTAAAAATCTATAAGTGGAATAATTCTCCATTAGTGGAAAATGAGCCCCACTTTAGGATTCTCTTACAAATTTTTATAAATCTGAGTACCCATTTGTCTTAAACTTGTTCCAACATTATTCAGCCAAAGCAGGACTAAGTCGCCCAACTTGGCGTATGAGTCCTAGTTGGCCTAAAAAGCATTAATTTTAGGATTCTAAAGCTCCATTCCATCCTTCTCTAGTTTCCAAGTGCATACTTTAAATCTCATAGTTTTTTGTTACAATCTATTTGCATTTCTAGGTCTTTTTGCATATCACAACATGTTTTCAAAAAAAAATCATTTTGTAGGTTTTACATTAGTGGTAAACGCTTTTACTAGCTTTCAGCCTTTAGGACAATCCCCTTTGATAGATTTCAATCTCCTTTGCATTTAAATCTCAAGTCTTTGTTCTTGAATGGGAGCATTGTGAAATCAGATCTCTCTTCCTTCATTCCCCTTTTGGTGTGAACAAGGAAGTTGTGCATTCCATTTCCATTGTCCACATGATGATGACTGATGGGATTGTTCTATGGAACTTTATCTCAAGTGAAGGAATTCAAGTGGATCCCAACAAGATTGAGATCATCTCTACACTTCATGTGCCACAAAGACAAAAAGATGTAAGGAGCTTTTTAGGAGATGCAGGCTACTATAGGAGGTTCATTCAAGACTTCAATTAAATTTCAACACCCTTGTTTTTTCTACTCACAAAGGACATAGAATTTGAATGGACTATAGAATTTCAGTACTCCTTTAAATAACTTAAGATATACTTGACACAAGAACCTGTCTATAGAGGGAAAAAATGGACACTACATTTCCACATACACATTGATATTTCTAATTTTCCTATAGGAGCAATGTTGGGAAAACAAAAGGGTAACAAGGAGTATGTTATCTACTACATTAGCAAAAAATTACAAGGATTTGAACTTAACTACATTGTCGTAGAGAAAGAGATGTTGGCAATTGTTTATGCTATCAATAAGTTTAGACATTACATTATTGGATATCCAATCTTTATCCACATAGATCATACTAAAATCAGGTACTTAATGAACAAACTTGTAGTTGGAGGTAAACTAGTTAGATGGCTGATCTTACTATAGGAATTTGATATAACAATAGTTGATAAGACTAGAAAAGCTAATGTGGTGGCAGATTTTTTTTCTAAATTGCTCACACAAATAGAAGGTGTTGTGGGTGACTCTTTTGCATATGAGCATTTGTTTTCTATTACTATACAAACACCATGGTTTTCAGATATTGAAAATTACTTAGTGGTAGGGTAGACATCATCACATTTCTCTCCTAGAGAAAAAGAGGTAGTTGGTCTATAAAATATTTTCATATTCTTGGGTAGTTGGTCACCTATTATATACTAGTCCAGATAATATCACGAGAAGATGTATAAGAGAATATGAGGTCTTTTAAATTGTAAAATCTTTCCATGATGAGCCCTATAGGGGTCACTTTGCAACCAAAAGGACAACATTTAAGATCTTAACATGTTATTGAAAGGAAGCCGAGTGAGTGGAAACAACTTCCAACACTAATCTAATTAGGAGAGAGTTACAAAAAAAATATTTTTAACACATTTAATAGTTGCAAGTAGAGAAGCACATAAAGATTAATGGAAATAGAATAGAAACAATGCACAAAAATAGTGACAACAAATATACCATGGGGAAAACCCTTTTGAAAAAAAACCCCACCCTCCAAAAGCACAATACTTATATATTATATCAAATAGCAATTACAATGTTTCTCCAAGTACAAAGCTTCTACACAAGTTCTTCAACATGAACACCTATTCTAGAGTGATATCGACAAGACTTTGTTACCTACAAACAAACTATGCATTCTACAACTCAAGGCACTCAATAAATAGAGTTATACAATCTTCAAGAAGCATCTAGAAGGTGAGGGGCATCTAAATCCAAAATTCATAATATTCAATGCCTTAGACATGCATTTGGACACATGCTACGTACTCCCTTACACCCCTTACACTCGTCAAACATTCATATAGTCTTCTTCCAAGAATTGATGCCTAGAATATGCTAAAATATAGGCTATGATAGATTCCTTACACATATTATAATTGTCATAGAATCTTTCATAGCTGACAACACTTACAATTGTAAGAGAATTTGTCATAACTGGCTAAAAATAGTTGATTCTCTTACATCCCATCATAACCCAACTTGGGCACCAAATTCCACCCATGCATTCAAAGATACCTTATGATGCATCATATAATATGTCATATATCATAGATTCCAAAGTGGGATGCCTATTTCCACTTAGGATAATGATGTGTCAACCAATCACCTCCAACGGGGATGCCACCTAGCTAGTGGGTCCCAATTAATGACATGACACCATAGACAATTAAATAATACAAATAAATACATTAAATTAGATCAATTAAACCAATATTAGGACTCTAAGGTTGAGACACCTTAATCCCAACATTTTCCTACTTGTCGAAAACTTGCCAAGAGTCATAGAAAATCAGTTGCTTAAGGCACCAAGGCCCATGGAATCAGAACATCTAAATTTCTTTGTGCTTACTGATTTTTTTAGTGCATCTACAACATTAACCAAAGTGTCAGCCTTCTCCAAGTTCACCTTTCCATCTTCTACCATATCACAAACAAAATGATATTGAACATTGATGTGCTTTGTT
Source organism: Sequoia sempervirens (assembly GCA_007258455.2). Lineage (NCBI taxonomy): Eukaryota > Viridiplantae > Streptophyta > Pinopsida > Cupressales > Cupressaceae > Sequoia > Sequoia sempervirens. The sequence continues at coordinate 206,879,300 of VDFB02168118.1, read as the reverse complement.
CTGGCATGGAAAGTAGGATTCTTTGCTAAACAAATTGTACTTTGACTATCACAACAACAATAATCAGTCTTGCATCTAAACCAATATCAAAACACAATCTCTTAAGCCAAATGGATTCCTTACATGCATGAGTAGATTCCATATATTCTTCCTTTGTCATGGACAACATGACTACAACCTTCTGCTTACTCATCCAGCTGATAGCACCACCAAACATCATAAACACATAACCACTGGAGGATCTTTTGTTGTCAATGTCACCTGCCCAATCTGAATCCACATATCCTTGAATGTTGATAGAATGTTGAGGTATAGTAGGATAACCATGACAACACAAGGCATACTCAGAAGTACCCCATAAATATATACACACTCTCTTAATCGTATCCCAATGCACCCGTCCAAGATTAGCCATAAAAAAGATAAGGAATCCCACTAGTTGGGAAATGTTTTGTCTTGTACACACCATTGAATATAGCATATTTCCAACTGCACTTGCATATGGTACTTTGGTCATGTCCTCCATCTCGGTAGGATATTTTGGACAATCATTCACAAAAAGCTTCGTCCCCTGCATCACAGGAACAACTAAATATCTATAATGTACCATGTTGAATCTCTCCAACACGGAGTTCACATAATTTCTCTGGCTTAACCAAAGCTTTCTATTAGCTTTGTCTCTCATGATTTCCATTCCCAAAATGTACCTAGCTATACCTATGTCTTTCATTTCAAACTGGGTCAACAACTGAAACTTCAAATCTAAAATAATACTCTTACAATTCCCAATAAACAACATATCATCTACATATAGGGAAATAATGAGAATGCGACCATTATCAGTTTTAAAGTATACACAATGGTCATATTTAGATCTCTGAAGTCCCAATAAAAACACATAGGTATCAAACTTCTAATTCCACATTCTAGGAGACTGTTTCAAACCATAAAGATACTTCTTCAGTTTGCAAACCAAATTTTCTTTACCTTTTGCAATGAAATGCTCTAGTTGTGACATGTATATGTCTTCCTCCAAATCACCATGAATGAATGTTATCTTCACATCCATCTGTTCCACTTCAAAGTCATACACTACTGCAAGTGACAATAAAAGCCAGATAGATGTCAGCTTCGCTAGAGGAGAGAATATCTTCCCATAATTAATTCCTTCCACTTGGGAATACCCCTTAGCAACCAACTATGCCTTATACTTCTCAATACTACCGTCACAACCACAATTTTTCTTGAAAAACCATTTACAACCAATAGGTTTACATCTAGTAGGAAAAGATACCAAATCCCAAGTCTTATTTTTCTTTAAAGAAGCCATGTGTTCATCTATGGATTGTATCCAGGAATTTGAGTCATTCATACCCATAGCCTCTCTAACAGTCCTAGGCTCATCAGTATTAGTAATCAAGGAAAATATGCAACTAGAATCCAACAATGAATATCCAAACCTTTCTAGTTTCCTCCTAACTTGTGTAGACTTTGTTGATGGGTGTTTTTGCACTTTCTCAACATAGGAAACATACAAGTATGCTACCTCTCTTTAAAGGTAAATTTTGCAACTAAGTTTTAGAAATCAACCCAAGGTCTATTGGATGTCAAGTCATGACTTTCAAAAATAGCTCATTTGTTGATGTGATTTTCTAGTAATCATAAAGGGCATTTATGGTTATTAAGCATGGAGGGAAATGGGTCTACAAATGGAGTTTTATGAATTCTAGAAATGAATGTATAGTTGTTGCGAGTTCAAAATAGCAAGCTAAAACTCCATATTTCTCATCAAATTTGGCTTTACAATGATGTTGAAACTTTTTCTTAACTTCAGATTTCAAAGAAAATTCAAAAGGGAAAAGGGGTTAGAAGTTTCCTAGACCAACAACTAATGTTGAACAGTAACAATGGAGGTTGCTACAGTGGAAAAACTTCCTAAAACTGAGTTCCACTTAACCAAGGACAACCCATAGTCTCATGAAACTAGTGCAATCTTCAAATGGTCATTGCAAATTTTTTAGTTTGTTCATTCCCCCTTAAGCACGAATAACAATTGAACTTAAGTGTAGCAACAATAAACAATTCTCATACTACCTTTACATAATATTTTACCATAAATAAATAGCTAAAAGTATGAGCATAGAAAGACATCAAACACCATATCATTCTTCACCATTAAAGTTCAACATAAACTAACAACTATTAAAAGTAACTTGAAACTTAAAACAACAAAGCTAAAAATCTACTATTTGGAGATAGAATCATGCACACATGAGAGAAATACACAAGAAACAATCAAAATAATGCTTTTCTCATATATTTGGTAGTAGCATGTCCTTATAACAACTCATATCTCTCTTTGAAAAAGAGAGGATTCCCCTATTTATAGTTTTCAAAAGGAGAAATGAATGGAAAATATTCATTCATAATATGTGGCAAAGATTCATTTTCACTTAGGGTTTCACCTACCCCAAATATATTACAATATAAAAATAGACTTCTCTATCTTTTCCCTATTTCATCCAATAGTCTATTTTGTCTTTTAGTGACTCCCCACCCTTTTAACTATATAGTCAAGTATTCATCATCAATGATGGGCTTTCTAGCCTCTCTTTGTGTTGTTGCATACTCAATGAACCTATTGATCATAGCTAAGAGTTTCTTATCCTTGGACAGCTCATATTTGAGGATATGGAAGGTTATCTTCTTGAACCTTTTTGTTATTTTCTCCCAGTATTTGGTACAATTTGGTGTAGCCTTTATAATCTATTCTGACTGAGTGAAAGCCCTTGCAAAAAAATCCATGAAATCTAGCGATAGCATTTCTCCTGCCCCTTGTTCCATCTTATTGTGAAATAATGGTTTGATTTTCTCTAGATCTACTTCCAAGGTGTGCATTTCATATTCCATCATCATTTTTAGATAATCCCTGCTATCTGGTCAGTGCTTCATGAACCACTCATGATCAAATTCTAGTTCATAAAATGACTTCTCTAGAATCTCATTCCTGTAGTCAAGATTCATTTTCCATGTTTCAACAAGCAATTGATCCTCCTTTGATAGCTCTAGCTCCTTCTCTCTTGTTTCACAGGAGAGATTAAGGATGATCTCCAGCTTCAGGTAGGTGATCTGATATAGCTTAGGGAACTTCTAGCACTTGTATATCATGTCCTCTACATCCTTATATAATTTCTAGAATTTGTTATATACTCTAGCTACATGACAAATGTCGATATCACCATTGTATAGTACTCTATTGAACTAGTTGGTAGTGGACTTGGTCCAATTATTTATCTTTTCCATGTTACTGATCTCCTCCTTTGAGAGAATGGTAGGCACTGATGATTTTACTAGGATCTCTTCTTCTATTGATGTCCGCTACTGGATATAGGTAGTGAGATCTGCCACTTGTGCTTTCAACTCCTCTTTAGTGGATTGATCCTTGTTCATTTTTTATATTATGGTGGAGATGGACCCTTGAACATCATTCATATTTTTTTCATGGGTTTTTGGGCCTAGGCTGATTGTGCATATTTGGTAATCCTTCCCCTGAATGGTTCTAACATCCTTATCCACTACTGAAGTGCCTACGTGCAATGTCCTAGACCAAGAAGTGTCGATCATGATGTGTGTTCAAATCTTTGGCTTCTTCTCCTTATGGGTCCTTGTTTGAGCCCTAGGTAGTATTGCTTCCAATCTCACCTTCAGATCAATGACCACTAGAGATTTCTTCTTCAATTGTTGTTCCATCCATGTGGTAACCTTTGTTTGACCCTTGGATGATTCATGATCACTATCCTTTTTCTTTTCATTTTGGGGATCAACGTATTCATTAGTAGGGGCTTCTTCATCCTTCTTTTCTTCCTCATTCAACTCCTCTATTGGTATGTCTTTCCCTTTTTCAAGATCAGTGATCTCCACATTCTCTTTAGCAATATTCTCTTTTGCTTATACCCTGTTGGTTGCTTCGAGCTGATCCTCAATACTCCCCTCTGAGGACTTGGTGTCTTTCTCTTTATCTTCTTGTTCAATTTCAACATTCTGCTTGGGCTCATAGCTCTTTTCTTATGCATTTTCTTCTCCTTTATCTTTCTCTTCCTTCCTTTCTAGGTACTTCTTTCTACATCAGGCCCTCATCTTGGCTAGTCCATCGAGATTCCTCAAGTATTTTGACATCTGGATCTGTTTCTATCTTCCCTTCTTCGGAGAGGTGCTCCTCTATGCGTATCTCTTCTTCTAGCTCCTAATTCGTTGTTTCCACCACATAGTGCTCTTTGAGCTCTTCATTAGAATCCACCTTGTCCAATTTTATACTTAATCCACCCTCTAGATGTTCAAAATAATCAACTATGTATGAATCCTTGGGCTCATCATCTATTTCTTGCATGGCTTCTTTGTGTTTTTCTACACTATGCCTTTTTGTTTCCTTTGAGATCTGCATTATTTCTTCCATCTTTGGTGGCTCAGTAGGTCACAGGGGAAGAGGGAAAGTAGTGGAAAGTTGAGCCATTAATACTTGGACCTTGGGCTCAAGGACCACCACAGAGAGCTTAGATGGCACATTTTGCATATAGGTCACAAAGGCATGCGAAAAAGTAACAGGAACCATGGTACATGCTAAAAATGTGGGTTGTAAAGTAGAGAATGTAGGTTGTGGGGGAGGAAGCAAGGAGGACAACAATGGGCAGGTAGTAGAAGAGTAAGAGTTAGGAATTATTACCAGAGTAATTGGAAAAGTGGAGGTGAGGTGGACTAAAATGTCCACAACATGTGGAGATGAGATAGGAAACACTCTAGAAGTGGGAGGTGGTGGAGTGGAAGTGGTAAGCGGTGAGTGAGGTTGCTCAAATTCTTCTTCCTCTTCATGTTGAGGCCCTTCCTCCTAAACGGTAGGAATTTCGAGCACAAATTTCCTTGTTCTCTTTGTCTTTTTTGATGACCATCCTTCTATCACCTTCTTGGATACGCCTTATGTTTAGGCTTACGCTTGGGTGCATCCTTCATTTTCTTAGATCTCATGACTAGTGGGGACTTGGGATCTTCACCAGATGATCTCATGGTAGCACCACTATCAATTTCACTTTCAAGCTTGTCTTCGATCTCCCCATATGTCAATTTTGCACCTTGATCCCCTAGTTGGGCTATTTGTCCATCCACCCATTCCCTTGTTATGTACTCAATGGGATAGGTGAGAATGTCGAGGTCACTGACCTCTTCCTCATTCCAATTAATAATAGGTAGGGGCATCCTAGCCAAGGCATGGTATCTATCATCCACAATGTTGTCTTCCTCAACAATCTGATTAAGTATGGGAAATAGATTAATGGATTTCACAAACTAAGTGGTCATCCTCATATGGTGCCACATCCACACCTCTTTTTCATCATTGCAGTTGGCCTAGAAGTCCTCAATGTGAGTTTGCTAGGTGTACTTCCTCCCAACCCACTTTTTCAATTTCCCATGAGGGGCCACTCTCCCTTTGTTCATGTGAAGGTCCAAGTGATACTCTACCAACTCATTTTCTGAGTATTCTACACATTGGGTAGTGGGGTATGAGTACATTCCCTGCTCGAATGCTAGAGGATATGGAAATCCAACTCAGTGCTTATCACTTAGCATTGTATGGGCCATCTGCAACTGACAAGATACCTCCAAAAAGATGATCTAGTCATTAGGGTAGCACGGTAGATAGTAGGGTTTTCCTGAGAACCCTTCTACTCTAATGTACGTGAACTTTGGGAACTAGATGAATAGATATCCAAATCCCTTTATAAAGGATTTTACGCTATGCATTACCCTTCTATCAAAATCTCCTCTGAAGAGTCTAATTATGTGCCTAATGAAGGCATCATTTACTCTCCTATATTCCCTTTTAAAATTTATGTATTGTAGTTGGGGATAGCAGTCATAAACTTTGAGTTCTCCCCTCTTTGTCCCCAATGTTCCTACATAGAAGAGTCCTTTGTACGGAAATTTCTCTACAAGGAGATAGACTAGTTATGAAGTCATGTAGAAGTAGGAGGTTTTCTTCACTGCCCATAGCTGGTTGTTTAGGTTGCCGCTTATCATCTTAGCGCATTGGAATTTAGGCTCACCTTGGATGATTTCTTCTACGAAGTAGAACATCCACTCCTCAAAGAATGAAGCAGTCGATAGGCCTATTACTCTGATCAAAAGGGTGACCAGATCATGGTATTCCTCAAAGAAGTCACTCATAAATAACTTCTTAGGCACCTTGTTGGTGCTACCCCTCTTTTCCTTTAACCAATGTTGGTTGATCATTCTTTTGCATCCTAGAGGGTCTTGTTTCAAAACCTTCCGAGAAAACTCTTTTTCTACTTCCTCCATCTTATCAAATGTTGGGATGCTAAATATTCTACCAATAGACTTGGTAGACAAGTTTTCCAATACTCTCCCATTTTTATCAATGATATTCCTATTGGAGTGGTAACATTAGCTTCAGAGCAACCAATGTAGGGGGAAAGCCAAGCACCTTTGCAAGGCCACTTCCTTTGATCTTTTGTGCTTCCTCTATGGTAGGTTTGGCCATCACCCTTTGTTTAAACTCATCATGTTCACGCGTGTTAGGTCTATATTTGGCACTGTGTCCCAGGTGGAAGTGAGCTTGGAGGTGCACTCCACCCCATAGAACTAGTACATCATTTGTTCCTTTTCTTCTTTTCCCCTTGGTGCTCTTGTAGGCTTCTTTTCTTTGTTAGTCTTTCTTGCAAGGTTTCCTAATGATCCCTTAGTAGGTTCCATAAATCCTACATGTAAAAGGTGCAATAGTGTTTTTACATGCAAATGCAACAAACATTAGTTAAATCCTACAAATCCATGGTCATATCTATTCATACATCTTTAAAATATCATAATATTCATCATGGTTCACCTTTTGGAGCTCATTTAGGTCATTTGTGCAAATGTGGGTTCAAGGGTTTAGGTTGCCTCTAGGTAGAAATCATCAGGAAAAAATAGTAGAAAGATGGAGTAGGACAGCATTGCGGCCACAAAACCCATAGGGAGCCACCTGTAAGGAAGTTTCCACATGGTTTTGTTTGGTGGGTAAATCTAGGTCGGTGTCGTTAGGCACATGTGAAATGCCAAATAGGTGCACTTTTAATTGCTATTTTATCAAACTGACCCCTTTTAGTTCATGTAGGTGGAGAGGGTGCAAGAATGATGGGGTGGAAGGACATTAGAGTTTGGCCATTATGTAGCTGCACTGGATGAATGACTACCTGTATATGGAGTTTTGTATTGTGAGACCCAAAAATGCTTTGGATGTTATGAATTATGTCAATCTTTGATGTTGGTCCTAGGAGTGCAAAATTCAAATGGTGGGCCACTGCTAGATTCTTACCATTAAGGAATGGCCATAAGGGGATGGTGGGCCATTGATGACTGTCCACATAGGCAGACCCACAATGACCATGTGGACTAAGCCTTTCCCTAGAAGGCTTCAGAATTTAGTGAAGGAGAAAACCATACCACGGAGTCTACAATGTGGGAGGACGTGGGCACTCGACCATCAAATAGTATTGATGGGTTGATGGCTCTTCGGTGATAGCTACCTGCATGGGTGGACCCACATGTGAATGTTAGCCTTAGCACTTTGTTGAAGACTTTGAGGTATGGGAAGGAGATAGTGGATACAAAGTCCACAATGCAGAATGGCATAATAACTCCATCGATGAACAACAATGACTAGGTGATGGAGATCCACATATGCCAATATACATTGCATTTTGGACTTTTATCCAATTTTCAATGTGTACCATGTTCAATTCATTTTTGGAAACAACAAAGGCAGGGCCCGTGATATAGGCTAACATTAGGGTTTGGATGCTAATGGAGCAATGGTGAGGTGGGGCTATCCGAAAGTAGTATCCCGCATAGGGATTCCCTCATGTTCCAACAAACTTAGTCATTTGAACTCTAATGTTTTGATGACAAATGAGAATTTTGGGGTTAGCATAGTGAATGATAGGGGCGTTCCTACCATACGAGGAATGGGAAGTGTGGTATGGGGTTTCGCATGAGTACAAACATAGGGTTTTACTTGCTCCAAGAGATTTTTGAAATGGTGAGTGGATTGCAAGAACAAGGCCGAGGGTTGTAGTGGTTTCAACAAGATTGCTAGGGAAAACTAGGGTTTGATCTCTAAGGATTTTAAACAAATATGAAACCCTAACTATAAAAGAAATTTTTTAAAGATTTAAACACCCAAAAAAAACAATATGAACTTACCTTGAAATCATGTGAAAATCTAGAGCAAACATAGCTCATATCCGATCGGGAGCTTTGCAAGGGTGAGGAGTCCTTGTTTTCTCTTCAAAATTCAAAGTGAATGGTGAAAATGATAGGTGGAGTGTGGTCTATTTATAGGAAAATTATACATTAATGCATGCATTAAATTCCCAGTACGGTGGCAGCTTGGTTGGTGAGGTGCAAAAACTTGCACTAGGTTGGATGTTAAGTGGAGATGCGGGTGGTGAAGTGAGGTGCAAATCTGGTCATTGAGGTAGACACTAGGGGTTGGCTACTACTTAGCAACGAAGAGGTAACAACAGTCTGCACAAGGAGACCTACAAGTGTGAGTTTGCAAGGCCTAGTGGATGCAGCGATGAAAGGCACAAGGAAACCCGCATGCCCAACTCTACAAAGGAAATAGACTTAGCAAATTTTGGGTAGGTGATTTTGGCAAGGTGGAATTTGGTGAATTTACTACATGTGACCAACCTAAGCTCAAAAATAGGGGCATGTAAAATGAGGTAAAAGCGAAAGTGACTTGGTGGGAGCAAACAAGAAAGGGTATCCTTGGTATGAACGAAGCATGTGTGCTATAGGCACAACAAATGGAGACTCCACTGGGAGAATGCTCCCAAGTGTTCCAAGGGTAAGGATTCATCTAGAACCCAGAATCTTTGGTTTCATAGACTATAAGTGAATTTCCTCAAATGAGCTAAAGAATTAGAGGACAAAATCCTTGGTTGAATCAAATCACAAAGTATCTCAGAAGTGTGTGCAGTGAGTTTATTCCCCTCCCTTAGAGACCACAGAGGATAACAGTCAATTAGCTGAGGAAAGCTATGTATATTATCTAACCCCAAAAGTAACCTAGACATCGCTCCACTATCGGTCAGGCTTCCATAGCCCTGATGGAGTTGTTGTTGTGATCCCCATGAAAATTTCTCTATTGCTAGACGAGCGTCCATGGCCCCAATAGAGTTGCTCGCACACCAACACAGTTTCCTATTCTTAAATATTCCCTTTTCTTCTTCTTTTTTCACATATTTTCTTTTGATATTCTTTTTCTCAACTGCATAAGCATTGAATCCCATCGTGGGTTTGGAAATCAAAATCATAGTGGTCACTAGAGAAAGCATAAGATTTTTCACTTGACGAAGCCTCATGATGACTATCGTATAGCTCATCGAAAGTATTTAAGATGTATATCATGTGTAATCTAAGATAGATGTGAAGGGATTCAAGTAAGGGTTTGGTCCTAGGTCCAACCAAAGTTCAAGTAAGGAGACCCACCTCATGGTAGGGAATAAAAACCCATGGTAACTGATGAAGACTTATCCAAGGAATGAAAGGATTTTGGAGTGAAGTGGGCCCTCTGACAAGTCCAAGCACAACCACCACATCAATATTGGAAGACACCCTCAACACAAATGGAAGCTGGGAAAGAAAGCAAAAGAAAAAAAAATCCAAAATATCTACTCTAACAATATACAACTATATACAAAGGGTGAGCTCAGAAAAATCAAGCAAGGAAGTAATGCTTAAGGTACTACCCATTGATGGGCAACAAGATATCCTCTCTAGTGAGGGTCTTAAGGTGAAAGGAATTATCTCCTAAGATCTCAAAAATTTGAAAGGGGCCAAGTCCGAGCTTGTTGAATTTGTCATGTCCCCCTTTCTTTTCATGGGACATCCCAACATAGGACTAGATATGCAATCAGAAAGGCATTAAATTTGTCTCTACAATCAAATCATCTCTTCACTATGCCTTGGTGTTTGGAAATTTTTTCTATTGCTTGGGTAAAAAATTCTTCCAAATGTAACAATTTAGCTAAGTGAGCCTCATTACGTTCTCCCTCCTCATATTATGGGTTGATGAATTGAAGCATAGGGATCTTGAGGTGGAATATAAAAACAAGCTCTAGCCATAAACAAGGTGTATGGGTGAATTTTCTAGGGCTGCCTTATGATGAGTGCGATTTGGCCACAAAGAAAAACACAACTGGGTATGCCAATCTTTCATATTTTTAGCAAGAATCTTTTGGATGATAGTCAACAAGTTCTTAGTGGTAGATTTGGCTAAGCCATTTTCTTTGGGATAATAGTTGGATGAGAACTTGAGGAAAATACCGTAGTCAAATGCCCAACTAGAAAATTTAAGGGAAGCAAAATCAAGGCCATTCTCATAGATGAGGGTAAAGGGACAACCAAAATGATTCACAATAAAAATTTCAAGAAAATTGACAACTGCTTCAGATGCATATTGCCTACAAGCAATTGCTTTAGTTCATCTAGTGCAATAATCAAAAGTGGTTAGAATGTACCTATGCCCTCTAGAGGATGGTGGTTTTATTGAACCAATGAATTCGAGTCACCATTGAGAAAAAGGAACAAAAATGTTCCTTTACTTAGTAGCAACAGTCTGGAAAATGTTAAAAGATCTAACGTGTTTGTATGCATCTTTGAACAATGTCACCCAATAGTACCCATCCCATAGGATCTAATGAGTGATTGAGGGGTCAGATTTGTGACCAGTGCCAAACTTATCATGAAACTCCATCAGAACTTGGCCTGCTTCTACCTTTCCTAGGAATTTGAGATAAAATCCATCATGGTTTCTTTTGTAGAATATAGATCACTGTAGCATGTAGTTGCTACTTTTCAACCTTAAATCATATTTTTGTACTCCTTGCAATCGAAGTGGAAACTTTTTGTTCAACAACTAGTAGATGATGTCATCATACCATTCATAAGGGGAAACAACCTCCAACTGGTACTACTCCATTGTGAGCTCTGGTCTTATTTCTTCCATCATGCGAGTGAGGGCTTTTCCCCAAACTAGCTTCATGGGTTGAATTTTCATGTCATATTCCTATAGCAGCATGACCCATTTTCCTCTTCTTTCTCCTGGTTCGTTTTGCATTAGAAAAGTATTTACAATTGGATTTGGAACTATGGAAAACACTTTATTCCTCAAGATATAGTGTTTGAATTTCTTAACGCCACAAACCAAGTCATACACCTACTTTTCAACATTATAATAATGTAATTTTGTGTCCTTTAATGGGGCACTCATAAAATCAGTCGGGTGTTCATTCCCTTCATCATATTTTTGTGTTAACATGCTAGCACACATGTGATTTGATGCAAAATAATATATGTAAAAGGGCTTCAAATAGTCAGGATGACCAACACTAGAGCATATGTAATGACTCTCTTAATTTCCTTAAAATATTACCTAGCTTCTAGTGTCAATTCTACTTTGGTATCTTGCTTGAGCATGGCATTCAATGGCTTAACTATCTCTACAAACCCTGTGATGAAATTTATGAAAAGTTGATCTATCCAAAGAAATACTTCATTTCCTTTTTGTTTCCTAATGAATGAATTTTCAATATGGCCTATATGCGCTTTGGATCAAAGGAGATCCCCTTTTCTAAAATTATGTGTCCTAGAAGCTTCCCTTTAGTTAATTCAAAGATGCACTTCTTTAGGTTCAACTAGATGCCAAACTCTCTGCATTTTTGAAAAACCTTTAATAAGTCAAAGGTGTGGTCTCCTCTTTTATTTGAGAACATAGTGAGATCATCCATATATATGATGATGTATTTTCCAATGAGGACCTTGAAGGCTATGTCCATGGCACACTGAAATGCCACATCTACATTGATCAATCTCAAATGACATCCTTTGGTAGGAAAACATCCCCCACTTAGTGGTGAATGTTGTTTTGTGTCTATCCTCATATTGAACCATCACTTGATTATATCCTAAGTATCCATCAAGAAACAACATCATCTAGGACCCATTTAAGATTTACAATACCTCATGTAGTGAAGGCACCAGATAGTTGTCCTTTTTGGAGGCTTTGTTTGGGTTATGGAAATCCATGCACAATCTGATTTCTCCATTCTTTGTTTTGAAAAGGACCAAATTTTCCACCCATGTGGAGTGCCTGACAGGAAAGATGATTCTGGCTAAGAGCAGCTTCTACACTTCCTTGAATATAATAGGTTCCAATAGTGCATTAATCAAACATTAACGTTGTCAAAATGGTCTCACATATGGCTTAAGGGGAATGGTATGAGTAATAATTGATGTGTCATATGCTTTAAGGTCCTCATACCCCAAAGAAATAACATCATGTTAAGTTTTCAAGGAATCAACGATTTTCTTTCTTTCCTCTAGGGTGCACACTTTGCCAATGAAAACATTTTTAACTTCTTCTACAATACCCATGTTGTGAGCATCACATTTATTATCCATTGATTCCTTCTTGGTTTTTTGATCCTGATCCCTAATCTGATCCAAATCAAATATCCTTTCTAGCTAGACCATACCTCTTGGTATTGTGTTAGTCTTCAAATTGATCACTCCCTCGATATCCAAGTCGGCTTCCTCTGGCTCTACGTCATTAATGATTTGAGATGCAAATATGTCAGAACTAGTGATGAAGTCTAGAATGTGCTTATTGTCATTGAAAACTTGAAGATGAGTGACATTGTTAAGCAGTAACAAGGTAGAGGTGAGCTCCACAATGAATTTATTCAACCCAATCAATGATAGGGGCTAGAGGGTATTGGCTGCTTGAGCTAAGGCATTAGCGGTATGATTCTTACTATGAGGGATCAACTGAATGTTGAATGCATATAAGCCTTCTATGAGATCGCACACTCTATGACTATAGCTTTCTAATATTTTATCATGATAGGAGTATAATTTCCTTACATGTTTCATGACTAGCTTGAAATCACCAAAAACTTGCAGCATTTTGACTTTCTTTCTCAATGCCATTAGTAATCTATGAACTAATGCCACATATTCTACTACATTATTAGTGCAATAAAATTGTTATATGTGGGTAGAAAAATACATCTTACTCATGGGGATGATGAGCTTGAAGCCTACTCTTGATCCTTGCTTGGACTTGGCTCCATCAAAATGCAACATCCAAAACTTGGGGGGACTCCTACCTTTGAAACTATCAGAGTAGACCTCTTTTCCTAGTTACACCTTTGTCTCTGTACCTTTAAGTGGTTGCCTATACTTGGGCTAGCCTTGATCTTGTTTTTAGCCCGCAACTTCTTTTGGAGTGATCTATCCTTTGATATTTTCTATTGTTGTTTAACATAGGTAGCATTTGAATTAAAAATGAGCTACACTGTGTACTCTACACTAGTTGGGGAGCAAGAACTACCTAAAATCCATTTAAGCTCCTAAACTAAGTTGATCTTGCATGTATTTCTGCATAAATTCTTAGAAGCCATCAGGAAATCCAAGATTACCATCTTCATGGAATTCTTCATCCTTCGACCCAATCAATACTTTTGTTCCATTAGGAAAATGGGCTAAATTGGTAGGCTCACTACATAGCACAAGGACCTCTTTAGCCATTTCTTCCTCTTGAACTCCTCATCACCCTGATAGGTAATAAGAAAATAATTTCCTAATTTTGTTTCTGCAAACAAGACCTCATTCGTATTATTGTACTCCATGATCATGAATTTCATTCAGGGCTCACACTCGATAGGAATCTTATTAGGGATCCCCTTCCATGATAGCCACAAGTGTCAGTAGTTTGTTCCTGCATAGACATTTAAATTTTGGGTAAAGTCTCTTCCCAATATGATGTCGTAGGTGTTAGGGATGTTAGCTACTTGGATATCGATCTTGTTGCACTCTTGGATTGGCTGAAATCTACATAGGAATCCTATTCATTTCTCTGAATATGTTCACCTCAGTCTTGTCCAACTGAGTTACTTTCTATTGGGAGGCGGTCGAAGTTATCCCTAGCGCTTGGTATACTGTGAATGGAATGACATTGGAAGAAGCTCCTGAATCTAATAGGTTGTTGTGTAGATTCTTCCAAATATACGAATTGTCAATAGGAAAGGAGGTGTTTCCAATCTCTCCTAGAATATTCCTATGGAAACATTAGCCCAGGCTAGTTGAGCTTTGTCTTTGTCACTGCCTTTATCCTTTATTTGTACTTGATTTAACTCTTTGGTTGGAGATTTTTCCAATGGCTAAGTTTTACTAGTTTTCTAGTTTGGGGGCTAATCAAGCTTCTTTCCTATGATTTCCCTGATCATCAACTCATTTTTGGAGGTGTCAAATAAAACTTTCTTTGCTGGTACTTCTTGAGCTAGTTTTGAGGGAGCAATTATATTCAACGACCTAAAGAAGGCATTTTTGATCCAGTAGGTACCCTTAATAATTCAAAGGCTGATATAATCACTTTGACTTTCTTTAATTCATCCGCTACATATTCTCCCATTTGTTCAACTTTTGTTTCAAAAAAATTACTTTGGGAGGAGCTAGGGAGTTGATCCTGAGTCTAATTTGGATGACTATTTCTACTAAAGTACTAAGTAGGCACGTGGGGATAGGTTGGACTCTTGCTGGTATTAGGATCAGGCAGAGTATTGAAATTATTAGGAGGGGTAGAGGTACTAAAAGGACCACCAGCTTTCCTAATTCTCAAATTATAAGGGTTTTCCCTTTGGTGGAACATCTATACTTTTTCCTCATGTGGCTCTTCCTCGTCTATGGGACCATTATCTACCAAGTCAAATAGCTGAGATAGGGAGTTATCGTTACTTACCTCTTTCACTTCTTCATCTTTGGATGTGACCTCCTTTTAGGGAAAGTTGGTTTCACTTCATGGGAAAGGGGCTTGATTGACCACTAGCACCGAGGAATCATACAGCTTTGATGAAAATGTCTCTGTAACATTATCCATCAACAACATTATAGACTTCCACTTGGAAAACTTTTGCAGTGGTTTGAAATTCTAGGCAATCCAATTTAGAATGCATGTTAGTCTTGTGGATTCAACACCATCCAGATAAGGCACCCTCAGCAAAATAAACTCCACTTGTAGACTCGTTGGAACCATCGGGTTGATCAAGAGGTGTGGGAACACCCCCGTTATTTGGCCTAGTGTTCCAAGTTTGATTTTTCCTTTGTGAAGCCCTCCTTTCAAAGTTTTTCCCTAAATTTTTTCTCTCTCATAATTATATCCACAAGATGCATTGAAATCATGATTGTCTCACTGGATGATAGCCTGAATGCTTCTTTGAGAGGCTTGAACTTGATTGTTCTAGTTCCTTAGATGGGTCAACTTGGTGGATAGCTTCTTCACTAGTTCTGTTAATTCATTGATTTGATCCTTATCTACATAATTCTACTATGGCACTAAATGTTGGAGGAAAATGGGTTGTGTCACAAGTTGGTTTGGTTGAGCAGTTGGGAATTCTGAATTATATAGGTATGTAGGTACTTAATCTTGTTGAGAATAGGCCTATTTTTGTAGAGGATGCAATTAATGTGGCACCGATGGTGCTTGATTCAATGGCCACCCCAAATGTGGCACTATTGGTAGTTACTGAACTTGGTTCAACATTGGCGTTTGATAAGCCAAGGAATGGGTAATCCCTTGGATTTGCACTCGGTTGGTAGCTAGTCCCAATGAGGGTAGCGGACTGGTAATATGGTGTCCCAAGTTCGTGCTTTCCTTCATCACTTCCACATATGCATCCACCAAACTTCTAGGCAGTTGGTGCTTCCTTTTAACCAATGCAAAAGTGAGATTATCCAAAGCATCATAGTATACGAGCCTGGCTAATATGTCATCAACTATGTAAGGAGGTTGTAGCTTCATGTAAGCCTTGTGAAATCATTCATTGAATGAGTTGATCGGTTCATTGACCTCCCTCCTAATAGACATGAACTACTGATATAGCTCTATTGGGCCATCTAGAACCTTAAACTTTTGCAAGAAGGTATTTTTCATGAGGTCCCAAGAGGTAATGGATCCTATAGGTAAATGGATGTACCAATAGAAAGAATCACCCCCCAATGAGTAAGGGAAGAGCCTACAAGCTACGTCTTCATGTTCGATCTGCATATCCTTCAATGTTATTTGGAAGATCTTGATGTGTTTTTCTATTGTTCTCCATAGGTCATGTGGATAAAACTTGGTGTAGAAACCTTCCAGATTCTTTGGCATATCATGATAATCATTAAAGGACAAGGGAGATGGGTTATTTCCCAACTAAACCATCATGGGAGGTGGAGCTTGCAATTGTTGTGCTACAATAGCTTGGGGTTGAAAAGGGACAATAGCTAGGGAAGTGCCTTGGAAGTGACGTACAGGGTGAGGACAATACCTTGGATGTGGGAAGTGAGTGGCGGAGATGCTTTTTGGAGTGAAGGAGAGGATGGAAGTGGATGGTTGGAAGGAGATGGAGGGGATGGAGGTCATGTGGGTTGAGATGAATCTAATTCTTCCCCTTTCTTGGATTTCCTAGCCTTAGTAGGGGGTCGTAGCTCTTGAAATTCTTCCTTATTTGGTGTAGACCTAAGTACTCTATGAAACCTTTGAGGGGAGAAGGACCCAATTCGATCCAGCATAGCCTGGCCCTCCTTCTAGTGCCATTTATATTGATGGGTTTTTTTTCACTTTCTCAATATAGGTAGCATACAAGAATTTTGCCTCTCTTGAAAGGTAATTTCTGCAACTATGTTTTAGAAATCACCCCAAGGTCTCTCAGGTGTTAGGTCATTACTTGCAAAAACAACTTAGTTGTTGATGTGATTTGCTACTAACCACAAAGGATATTTATGGTTATTAATCATTGAGCGAATTGGGTCTACAAATGGAGTTTTATGAATTTTGTAAATGAATGTATAGTTGCTGTGAGTTCAAAACAACAAGCTAAAACTCCGTCTTTCTCATCAGATTTGGTTTTTCAATGATGTTGGAAATTTATCTTAACTTCAAATTTCAAAGAAAAGTCAAAAGGGCAAAGAGGTTAGAAGTTTCCTAGACTTGCAACTAATGTTGAATAGTAACAATGGAGGCTACTACAGGTTTCAGACTTCCTATAATTGAGTTCCACTTAACCAGGGACAACCCACAGTCTCATGAAACTAGTGCAATCTTCAAAGGGTCATTTTTTTATTTTTAGATTGTTCATTTGCCCTTAAGCATGAATAACAATTAAACATAAGTGCAACAACAATAAACAATGCTCAAACTAAATTTACAATAGCAATTTATTATCAATAAATAGCTAAAAGTATGAGCATAGATTGACATCAAACACCATAGTATTCTTCACCATTAAAGTTCAACATAAACTAACAACTAAAAGTAACTTGAAGCTTAGAAAAATAAAGCTAAAATCTACTATTTGGAGATAGAATCATGCACACATGAGAGAAATACACAAGAAACCATCAAAATAATTCTTTTCTCATATATTTTGCAACAACATGCATTTACAACTACTCATCTCTTTGAAAATGAGAGGATGCCCCTATTTATAGTTTTCAAAAGGTTAAATTAATGGACAAGATTCATTTACAATGTGTGGCCAAGATTCATTTTCACTTAGGGTTTCACCTACCCTAGAGATACTACAATATAAAAATAGACTTCTTCATCTTTTCCCTATTTTTTCCTATAGCCTATTTTGTCTTTTAGTGACTCCCCTTCTTTTTAACTATACAGTCAAGTATTCATCATCAATGATGGGATTTCCAGCCTCTCTTTGTGTTGTTGTATACTCAATGAACATGTTGATCATATAGCTATGAGTTTCTTATCCTCAAATAGCTCAAATTTGATGATCTAGAAGGATATTTTCTTGAACCTTTTTGTGATTTTCTCCCAGTGTTTGGTGCACTTTGGCGTAGCCTTTATAATCTATTTTGACTAAGTGAAAGACCTTGTGGAAAAATCCATGAAATCTAGAGATAGCGTTTCTCCAACTCCTTGTTCCATCTTCTTGTGAAATAATGGTTTGAATTTCTCTAGATCTACTTCCAAGGTAGGCATTTCATATTTTTTCATAAGTTTTAGATAATCCTCGTTATCTATTCGGCGCTCCATGATCCACTCATGATCAAGTTCCTTTTTGTGCAATGAATTCTCCAAAATCTCCTTCTTGTAGTCAAGATTCATTTCCCATGTTTCAACAATCCAATGATCCTCCTTTGATAGATCTAGATCCTTCTCCCATGTTTCTTGGGAGAGCTTAAGGATGCTCTCTATCTTTAGATAGGTGATCCGATATAGCTCGAGGAACTCTTGGCACATGTTTATCATGTCCTCTGTATCCTTATATAATTTTTGGAATATGTTATATACTCTGGATGCATGGAGAATGCCCATATCACCATTGTATAGTACTCTATTGAACCAGTAAGCAGTGGACTTGG
Source organism: Sequoia sempervirens (assembly GCA_007258455.2). NCBI lineage: Eukaryota > Viridiplantae > Streptophyta > Pinopsida > Cupressales > Cupressaceae > Sequoia > Sequoia sempervirens. The sequence goes on along the minus strand of VDFB02168118.1, from coordinate 206,860,823 downwards.
AAAAATTCTTCATCTTTTCCATGTTACTAATTTCCTTTGAGAGTAGGGCATACGTTGATGATTTTATCAGGGTCTCTTTCATTGATGTCCACTACTAGATGTAGGCGATGAGATCCACCACTTTTTATTTCAACTCCTCCTTAGTGGATTGATCCTTGTTCATTTGTTGTATTATGGTGGAGATGAACCCTTGAAGGTCATCTATATTTTTGTCACGGGTTGTCAGGCCCAAGTTGATTGTGGATAATTGGTAATCCTATTCCTGAATGGTTCTAGTGTCTTTATCTACTGCTCAAGTGGCTACGTGCAATGTCCTAGACCTAGAAGCATCAACCATGATATATGATCAAATCTTTGGCTTCTTCTCCCTATGGATCCTTGTTTGAGCCCTGGCCAGTATTATTTCAATCTCGCCTTCAGATCAGTGACCATCACATCTTTCTTCTTCAATTTATATTCCAACCATGTGAGAACCTCTGTTTGACCCTTGGGTGATTCATGATCACTATCCTTTTCCTTTTTGGGCTCATCCTCTTTATCAATAGGGGCTTCTTCATCCTACTTTTCTTTCTTATTTGGCTCCACTACCGGTATGGCTTTCCCTTTGTCAAGGTTAGTGATCTACACATTCTCTGTAGCAATATTCTCTTCTGCTTGTTCCCCTTTGGCTACTTCAGGCTGATCCTCAACACTCCCCTCTGAGGACTTGGTTCCTTTCTCTCTATTTTCTTCTTATTCAATTTCAACATTTTTCTCGAGCTTAAAGTTGTTTCCTTGTCCATTTTCTTCTCCTTCTTTATCTTTTTCTTCCTCCCTTTCTCGGGGTACTTCTTCTTGCATCAAGTCATCATCTCTTCCAGTCCATAGGGGTTCCTTAAGTATTTCTACATCTAGATCCGTGCCTATCTTCCCTTCTTCAGAGTGGTGCTCCTCTGGGAGTATCTCTTCTTCTAGCTCCCGATTCGATGTTTCCACCACATAGTACTGGTTGAGCTCTTCATCCTTGGATGTTTGTGGTCCCTCTTCATTAGAAGCGACCTTATCCAAGTTTACACTTAATCCACCCTCTATATGTTCAAAATAATCATCTCTGTCTAAATCCTCGCACTCATCAACTATGTCTTGCATGGATTCTTTGTGTTGTTCTTTGCTAAGTCTTTTGCAGCCAGAGGTGGTAGAGAGAGGGGGAAAAACAAACTAAACTATGCATCTACACTTCTAAATAGGATATTGCATCTAAAACTAAATGAATTTAAACTAATTTAAACTAAAAAACTTCAGAAATCTATCCTATTGCTCTCTAACTCTAAAGATTTCTCTAATTTACTTAGCTCTCAGATTTGTAAGCTAATTAAACTATTAAAATGACACTTAGAGAATGAGAAATGAACTATTCTACTCTAATATGATTAAAATATGCAAATTCTATTCTAATGGCAGCCATGACTACAAATGCTTGATGCTTGAATGCTGCTTGATGGATGCTTGATGAATGCTTTGGATGCTGGATGGTTTGGATGCTTGAATGCTTTGGAAACCTGCAGAGTAAGATTGCATAAGTTGGGATCCTTTTCTTGTAGCCCAAGAGCTGTATTTATAGCTTTCACGGCAGCACAATTACAGGGAAATCGGGATGAGGGGTACGTGATTCCATCCTAAGTCCAAGGCATGGGATGAGAAGAAGGGTGATCATGGAGAATGGTTTCTCCCCATGAAAACACTAGGCAAGATGAGAGGGAGGATTGATGGAAGAAGATTGAGAGGACTTCCTGCAAGTTTGTCCCTGAAGCTCTTCCCGTGAATGGAAGCTGCATTAATTAGATTTTAAAAATCTAATTTTATTGGTGAGTGAATAGTGTAAAGATTTATGCATAAATTAAATATTTTTAGTTTATTTAATTTTAGCAAATAGAGGAATAATTAATTTAATAAATCAAACTATAGGGTTTGTTTATTAAATTAAAATAAAAGGATAATTAATTAAAAGATTTAAAATATCTTTATTTAATTAAGAAGAAATGTGATGAGGTGATTAAATAACACAAATTATTGAAGCAGATTAATTTTAA
>VDFB02168118.1:206763835-206858654 GCA_007258455.2 Sequoia sempervirens | reverse complement strand
AGTTTCCAAGTGATTTTGAGAAAATTAAAAAAGAAGAGAAAAAAATGATGAAAGTTTTCAGAATTTGCTTTGATATGTTCTTTGTATTTCTCCTATGTTGATCTTATGCTTGTGCAAATCTGAAGGTTTGATAATGGGGATTTAGTGGTGACATTTCTTGAGTTTTAGCTTCTAGTTTGATGGTAAGTGAAAGTTATGTTCACTGGTATGTGAACTATTCTGCAAGATTTGGTCTTCTATGGATTGGGAGAAATATCGTTGCTCTACAATTTTCCTCTATTTCATTTCAAATCTTGTAGATCTAGAATATGTCATGTGAAGGTCTTTTTTGTGCTCTAGCAAATAGGTTTGAAGATTGGTGATCTAGAAGTCATGTTTCAATATATTAGTCTGAGTTTATACAGTTCGGTTGGATTGGTGAAAGGTGTTCAGTGATTCAAGTTTATTGTTTTGCTACGGATGTATCTAGAAGATTTTGAAGTATATTCTCGTGCATAAGGAAGCATGCCATGGAATTCACATGCCATCTTCTTGTTGGGAAGCATGTACATCAATGATCATTTTTGTTTTCATTAGGTTTTCCTGACCTAGTGTTTACAGTTCATTCGAAGAATAAAATTAATTTGAGGAAGCGTGTGATTGATCCAGGACATTATTTTTAGTCTTGGTTAAATGTTTTATTAGTCTACTATGATTCCTTTCCACTGCAGGAATTTTGAGTTGCCAACCTATTTTAAATTTATAAAATGTGGTATTTGTGGTCGACATTGAAGAAAGTTTGAAAGGATGAGGATGGTATAAAAGCAAGTCGAATTGTGAAGAGTTGTATGATAGTGTGATGCAAAGTGACAAAAGTGTGCCACAAATCATAAGAGCATAAGTGTGTGTGTGAGTGAGTTATGCTAGCAGTTTTTTAGTGTGTTGAAGGTAGTGAGCTAAAGGCTTCTACAATCCTGTGGATGTGCATTAATTGTTGTGGTGGATATTTTGTTCCCTTTTTGTATCTATAAGTAGTGAGCCTCCTTGTTGGATAGTGAGTCCTTTCTGTGGACAGTGAGTCCTTTCTGTAGGCAATGAGCCTTTGTACTTGGATAGTGAGTCCTCTTTTGGGTAGTGAGACCTTGGCAATGAGCCTTTGTATTTTGTTTATAATCTTTTATATTGTGTATTAACCCTCATCGTGGTTTATCCCTCATTGGGTTTTCCACATAAAAATCTGGTATTCATTGTGTTGATTTTCTTTCTATTATTTGTGTTTCATGCTCTTACTTAATCATATAAAAGTGTGGTTGTGGAATTATTAAGTGTTGTGTTTTAAGCTTGAATTGTGTGACAATTGATTCACCTTGCCTCTCATTTGTCCTGCATCTGTTTAATAGGAGAGACCTAAGATCTAGAGAGAGATAGGGAGTGGGAGAGGCCTGAGAGAGAGGGAGTGGGATGGACCTAAGAGAGAGTTATTTGTACCTGAAGAGATCTCATCCATCCTGTTAATGTGAGGTGTAGAAGGTGGTTATTGCACTATGCTTGCTTCTTTTAATGATGTGAAGAAGAGGGACACAAAAGATGCTAGTAAGATTGCATACCTCAATGTCATGTGAACAATTATCAATCCAATGGCCATAGCTATAACTTATGGCTTCCATGATGTATTCACTAAAGAAAGAAGTGTTTTTCTCTTTGATTTGGGTGGAGGTACATTTGATGTGTTGGTTCTTTCTATTCGAAAGGGTAATATTTTTTTCAAGGCCGTTAGAGGGGATATGCATTTGGGAGGTCAAGATTTTGATAACAGAATGTTTAATTACTATTCTCAAAAGTTCAATACAAAATACAAGTTGGATATCTATAGTAGTTCTAGGGCTAGAGTGGGAGAGAGTATAAGATATATAATATATAGTATATGTAGTGTATAAAAATTTCATCCTTTACATTTTCACACTTGGTTGGGCCCTCCCTATGAAAATGGGGCTTTTTTATGCCTTATTTGGCCTTATTTTACATCCAAAAGCCTTAATTAATGTATCTTTCTGAGTATAATCTTGACATATATCAAGTAACCTATCAGAATTTAAGGATTTTGGATTATATGGCCCAAATTTAGTGATATGGGACTCGTATGCCACCTTGGGCATATGGGTCCCACCTAAGTTTCGGTGCCTTAATCTAGATTTCACACTAAACTAAGCATTTCTTCAAAAATGTGTCCCAAGCATAGCCTAATGGGACTCATACACCCCAATTGGCATATGAGTACCACTTAGCTTAGACCTAATTTGAATTCAAATTCTTGGCAGGATTTTATTCTCCTAGATCTAATGTTAGCTTGTAGTGTTATAATTTCTGGAAATTTGGCATAAACAAGTATAAATACAAGGTCTTTTCACATATTTTATCCCACAATTTTAATGAACACATGTGATCTAAGAATTTGAGTATTCTAGCAATTCAAGAGCATTCAAGAACATTCAAGAGTGATTATCAAGCATTTTGGATCATCATTCAAGTATAAAGAATCATGTCAAAGTCATCATGCATCATGTTTGTTTTCAAGCTAACATTTGTGATGTAGGGTTTTATGATTCAAGCAAGCATTCAAGACAAGATCCATATCATACAAGAAAGAGTCAAGATCCACATTCATGCTAGCCATTACTTACAAGATTGCAGATTTTTGTTGAAGGGTTTGTGGAGTTGCAACATTTCATATTTGTTCATTCATCATTCCTCTATTCTATTTCATTTCATTTCATGGTTTGATTACCAAAACAGGGTTTGACCAAGGAAAACCCCTATCCACTAACAAAACAAAATTTTTCCCTCTCTTTCATGTGTGATTATAGATCTAGATGGTTTAGGTTGAAGATCATTGAAGAGCAAGATTGGAGAGAATTTGTCAAGTTGTCAAAGTTGTCACCTTACTTTCAAGTTCACAGAAAGTCATCTATAGGATGCAATTCAGTGATTCAGATTCAGAGATTTGATAGGAAGAAAGCTACAGGAAGTCATAAGAGGATATCATAGTTTCATAGCAACCTTGATACTAGAACTAAATATCCACTTGTGGTGTATGAGTCCCAGTATACACATTTTCAAACATTTTCTACAGATCTTGATTCAATAGTTCTAAATTCTAGTTTTTGTCAGAAACCCTAATCTGGGACTAAATCACCTAGCTTGGAATATGAGTCCCAGTGAGAATTAAAGTCAACATTTTTAGCATTTCAGACCTTGTTCCAAGCACATTCAGGTTTCCAAGTGCACCTTTGTACCTTCTCAGTTTACTAATCTGATTTGCACTCATTTCTAGGTCATTTATTCAAGCGTTTCATATCATTAGGTTTTATCATTAGGTCTTGCATGTTACTAGTCTTTACAAGCTTTAGCTTGGTGGTGAACCCCCTTTCAGTCTTTTATCACACCCTAGGATACCTTACTACAGATTTCTTTCCCTCATTCTATCCTTGGATTGAATCTCTAGGGTTTCCTTGAATGAAAAGTGTAGAAAACTTTTTGTCTTATGTCCTAAACCATAGAGTAACAATTTTCAACCTTTCAGTATATAATATATAATAATTGTTTATATACTATATAGTATAAAATATATATTATATAATATATAATATATAGTATATATATTAAATAATACTATATATAATATATTATATAATATATCATAATATATAATATATAATATATAATTTATTATGATATATTAATATATAATACATTTATTATATATTAATAATACATAATATTGGTTTTATGTGTTATTTGGTTTAGAAAAACCAAACGATAACGAATATCAATTACAAACGGATATCCATTATTTATTGTATAAGTTTTGAAGCTTCCCCTATGCATTCATATTGTTCGGCCAGTAAAACTCAAAACATAATGGATATTTGTTTGCAACGAATATCCATTTTTTATTGTATAGGTATGCATACATATTAATATATAGTATAAATTATATACTATATAGTATAAATTAATATATATAATAAATATATTTAATAATATTAATTAAATATATTAATTTATATTAATATATATTTATATATAAGTTAAAAAGGGGAGAGAGAGGGAGGGAGTGTGGGATAGAGAGAGTGAGAGAGAGAGAGGGGGACAGAGAGAAAAGGAGTGGGAGGGGAGGAGAGAGGGAGGGGATCGGCTGGATCAGGATCAGGATCAGGATGGATGCGATCGGACGCCAGACGATCAGAGAATCAGGAGGACGTCGGACAGATTTCCGTCCATCGCGGCAGATATCTTCGGACAGAATCAGATCAGATCCAGATCAAATCGATCTGAAATCAGATCACGGTTCGGATCAACAAGGATCAGAAATCGAAGAGCAGGCCAAAAGGCATCAGACGGATCGACAAAGTCGGATAATATATATTATATATTTAATATTATATAAATATATATCATAACATATAATATATTTAATATATAATATAAAATATATCATAATATAATATATTAATAATAATTCTTAAAACTAAAGAAAATAGATATTTGTTTGCTTTGCTATAGGTTAGAAAGATAGAAGCATGAGCAATAGCAGGTATATCAAGTGCAAAACATAATAGATATATGTTTTTAATGGATATCCATTTTGGAATGGATATTCATTTACTAAGTTACATAAAAAATAAAAAAGGGACCGTTTTGAGCATTCCAACAGTCCCTACATTCCTTTTGTCATGGAAATCTCATGTTTTTTGTCTGTATAAGACAAAATTTAGCTTTCGGGAGATTCTTTTACACTTTATGAACAATTAGAATTATTTGTGTTTGTTTTTTAATTTGTGCAATGGGGAGCAGTAGTCACCATAAGAGAAAAGTAAAAAGGTAACTAACAGTAGATAAAATTGAAGTATATAGAGCAAAAGATAGAGAAAGTCATAGGAAAAGAAGACAGGTATGACAAATATTCAAATTGAAGCTTCTTCTACACAGTTAAATGTTAATTCAATTGAAGATGAAATAGAATTTGAAAATATTGAACATCATATTGAAATTGAAAATGAAAATATTGAAACTGAAAATGAAAATGTGAACAACACTGAAAATGAAAATGTTGTTGAAAATGTTATCGAAAATGAAATTATTATTGAAAATGAAAATGTTGTTGAAAATGGAATTGTTATTGAAAATGAAAATGTTCTTGAAAATGATTTTTTTATTAAAAATGTTAAAAATATTGAAAATATTGAGAATGAAAATGTTAATAACATTGAACTTGAAAATGAAAATGTTGGAATTGTTATTGAAAATGTTGAAAATGAACCTTATGTAACACTTAATTACATGAGAACACCTAAATGGTTGCTTGAAATAGATGAAAACATAATAGATAATCTTCAAGGAAAAAGGTCACAACGAACGGTTCATTTGTGGGCTATCAATATGTTCAATAAACACTTTTCTAATTAGACATTAACTGGACAATGTCAACTTTTTGTGCAATTGCTAAAGTCTTACAAAATGAGACCATTACTAAGAAAGTTGAAGATTTGTGTCACCAAAAAATTGGAAAATAATAGAATTATTGTAAAAAATATTTTTAATGCTCTAACCTCTATTGGAAAGACTGGTAAGGGAAAATATAAAAGGGTTGCTCATAGATTGATCACAACCTCACTGGTAAGCTATCATTTGAGAAAGGCCCATTTAATGAGACAAACTTGTATTGATTTAAATCTAAATTGTAAAACATTGAATAGAGCACTCTCAAGAAGAGGAAGAATCAATAGTCCTCTTCAAAATGATATGTGGGCTTTTAGTGGGAGGCTTCCATGTGTTGATAAGAAGCTAACTAATAATGTAAAGATGTAAATTGAACAATTTTGCAGCTCTCACTCTAAAGTATCATCAAATATAAAGGATGTTTTAAAGTTATGAATTGGTAATTGAGATTGCACACTGCATCCTAAAATTCTTTTGGAATGTATGCAAATAATTTTGTACAAATTTTTTTGTCAAGAACATCCAAATTTGTAAATCTCACAAAGGGCTTTTGAGTCTTGCAATCCAAATAATGAGGGCAATGATCATGATTTTGGTAACAAGATTTTTGAGAAAAAAAGGTTTGAGACAGTCAAATACACATTGAAGAGTGGAGGTGAAGGTTTTATATGTGAGTTGGTTGCAAGAGAGGTAAGTATTGCTGATTTTATTTCTGATTTTAAGAAAAATATTTTCTATAAGTATGCAAGGCATAGCCACATATCGCAATGGTTGGATTAGAAATTTAGGATGTGTAAGGACTCTTTCTTGGGTGGAACTATTGTATCTATAGTTGATTTTGCTGAAAATTAAACATTGCAACTACAAAATGAAGTACAATCAAAATATTATAATTCTATTCAAATTGCTATTTTTGTCCACATAACATATAGACATGCCCCTTGATGGAACCCTTAAAATTTTTCTTGTTCCATCTTAAACCATTATTGCATTTAAATATAGGGTTGTTATCTTAAAGGTTTAAGGTTTTATTTGTTATAAATACTCACAAGGTTCTATTTGGCCATTGACTCCCTATTACCCATTGCCAATTATTTTAATGCAGCTTTGGTCATTCATTGTCACCTGATAATCGGTCCTTCAAGAATAAGTCTGGACCTTTCTATTTTATAAAATTGAGTAAGGATCTTTTGGCCTTTACATCCTTTGCATTTCATGACTTAGAAATTTTTGAGTCAATTATTATCCTAGGAAGTTCCCTTCATTAAAAATGACTAATGAACATGTGCTTAAAATTTTCACTTAAATCTTGATGGCCCTCCTAGTTATATCACTCATTGCTGATTCATTCATAGGTTCACACCGTCAATTAGCGATGAGCGATGGAATAATGTTTTCCTTTAACATCACTCATTGCTAATAGCTCTTGAACTTTCATATTTTTAATAGCGATGAGTGATGATTTTGGCTTTATGTTCTTATTTCTCATCGTGGATGGCCATAAAATGATAAACTTGGAACAATGATGAGCGATGTGATGTGATTTCCAGTTTATCACTTGATCAGAGATATGTTTTGAATGTAAAGTCCCACATCAATAGTATGCAATGGACTTTATAAATGTTGTAAATCTTCTCATTGCTAATTTCTTGCAAAATATATGAGGAGAATTAGCAATTAACAAAGGCCTTATGTAATAACTTCATCGCTCATTGCGGATTTTTTTTAGAACTTGAGTTCTGAATTAGCGATAAGCGATGGACGTACTCTAAAGAGTTTTTCTTTCGCTAATGTGATATGATCCTATGAGTGATGTCCTTTGTGCCATTTTTTTTATGTAGGTTGTACATGTCCAAATCTAGTGCTATCACAACATCTCTTGTCACAGATAGAAGCCTCGGTGCAAGGTTTGAATTAGTGATGTCGCAATGGAAGGATGAATGTGACCAAAGGTTAGGCCATAAAATCAAGGGATAAAGATCATCGCTAGGAAATTTACATCACTGATGGAGTGGGGAAATGATAAAGTAAATCAATGATAAGCAATGGTTACTACATGGAATGGGCAACATGGAAAAATCCTGAAGATTTAGGATAAAGTAGAAAAGGAAAGCAGCGAGAGGACTGGAGAACCGTTGATAAAAATTTAAAATGAGATAATCCAATGGACTGAAGATCACCACATAAATAATTTCATCAAAATTTGGGGAGGATCAGCGATGAAGCAATGAAGTGTATAGAGAAAGTTTCCCTCTAAGAAAAAATTGGTTTTATGTACCTCGTCAATATTAATGAAAGCACAGATTAGGTTGGGAATACATGTTGATTGATAGATCACAACACTTGAGTTGGCATCACTATTTTCTATGAAAAAGTTGTTAAGGACATAAAAAACAAGGCTCAAATCATCATGGATGAAGTTTTAAATGATTTAACATCAACGACTTAAATTCAATACCAAGTTGTTAAGTTATCAACTCGCTCACGTGAGGAGTTTTCAAGTCATTAATTTTCCATGCTTCAAATTTCCTATTTAATACAGATTGCTTGTTGATCTTCTTTCTCATAATTCATTTTTCAATGAATGAGCATCAAAGGCTGATAAAGAAGTGTGTAGGAATTGAATTCTCCTGAGAAGTGTGTAGGCATTCTAGGAAAGGAGGTCTTCCATGATGATTAGGGAGTCTGAGAAGCTGAGTTTATTTGAGTCCAAGGAAGATCTTGAGAATGAAAGTGGAATACATGGAGCTCTTGATATGCCAAAAGGAATAATAGGATTTGAGAAATTCAAGGAGTATAGTACCAAGGAAAATTACCATCCATGAGAGCAGATAGTTTCAGAAGAATTAGTCAAACACGCAGAGAAGAGGATGGTAAAATATAAAAAGAAGGCAAGGAGAGAGAGTGAGCACTGTAAGGCTTATCCAAAGGAGTGCAATTCCCCATGTGAGGTTTTTAATAACCCTTTAGACAGTAAGGGTGACACAGATCTAGAGGGTGAATATTATCCCCTCTCCCTATTACTATTGGAAAATTTTGATAAGGATGTGGTGACCATTTCTCCAATCCCACCATGAGAAAAACATGGGTGAGTATCCTATGAGGTCGATGACTCAGAGTGATGATTGCGCCCTATTTTTGTTTTTGATGGAACCATGCCCTTTCTATTAGATTGTCCTATTCAACACTCATGTGATTTCTTGTTTCATGTGCTGAGATGGAATGTTTTCGGGCTGGTATGTAGGAGAAGTGCTATATTAGTTAACCTTGGTGGTGCGTATGTTGTTTTCAAACAATGTACACGTTTGTGTTGGAGCTGCTATTGGAGAATCTTCTTTGGTCAACAAGGATGAGGATTCAACCTGGTTACAACAAACTCTTCCTTTCAAGTAGCTAGCATGTCTTCATTAAGGGAATATGGAATGTGGTATTTTACTCTTCCATTTTCCTCAAATGATTGCATGTAACAAACTAAGAATATCTTGAATTTTGGTGCAAATGAAATGAAATGCAAATGTAAATAAGCCTGATGCTTGTTGCTCCCTTATTCTATAAAAGGGATTTCATGGCTTACTACATTGGTCGAATTCTGAAGTCAAAATAGGGTTCTAGGTAAAAAAATAAGTTAAGGAAAAGGCACTTAGTATAGAATACTGGAAATATACCAGTAATTTATCTTGGATGTGATATCATGTATGTAGTGATCTTAAATAAGTTTTATAGAAATTACTTATATCAAAGAAAATATTAATCTGGAAGTAGATACTCTCCTATGTATGTTTCTTATAAGTTATGAATGATAAATACTAATGGTGTTATCATTTGTCTTCAAATATTTCATTTGAATGTACTACTTTGTTTCTAGCTTTAATTCAAGGAATTAATTAAAATGCTTGAATAGGGTTATAAACTTTGTAAGGAATGGCTTAGGATTTTTAAGAAGTAAATGTTTCTTGCATAGTGATTTTTTGTAAATGCAAAGCAATACGAACATATTTAGTTTCTTCCTTAAGTAAGTAATTTGTAAATTACTAATCCTTATATACTTGAATCTGTTGCTCCAATTGATGAGACACTGGTCATTTTTTCAGAAAAAATTGCATAGAATGAACAAATAGTGTTCCTAGCCCTAGACTTAAGATAAGACAATATTCAATTAAATTTTTTCCAAGGATAACATAAGTGGAATCACCCCCATTTCCTAGAAAATAGCTAGTCGCTCACTTGAAAATCTGCCAAATCTTCAATGAGATGGACTTTATTTGCAATAAGTAGGAATTATTTTGTGTTTAAATGTGTTACTAATTGATTATATTGCATGAGAACACAATTGGGATTACCCTCCTAGGTTTCATAGAGCCTGAAGTGAAGGAGTACGAACTATAAAATCCTATGCTTGTTGTGTTGGCCACTAACCTAGCAGTTCTTCATCATAGGAATTGGCTACTTCTTACAAAATTGTTCTGTTTTGTTGGAAAAATCACCAATAGAAATGGTGAATCCACTGGGGAGACTTTCAATCTCTAGTTACAGACTATTAGAGTCAAGAAATTGGTGAAATCTGAATATCTGGTTGAGATACTGAGGAATTTTTAGACCTAGAAATGTTTTTGTTGAACAAATTTCAAAAGATATATGTGTGACTCTATTGTGGGAGAAGACCCATAAGGATATTCATCTTTGAAGGAGCTTCATACTGCTTGAAGTTTGGTCCTCCATGAAAAGAGGTGGAAACTTTGTTAATGAACTTGATGAAGATGTGAAGAACATTTTAGATATGCATATGTTTCCAGAAGAGCTTGCAACTACACATATCCAGGTATTTCTCAGTTTTTGGTTTTCAAAGAAAGAAAAATTTGTATGTGAAAACAATATTTGTAAGAATTGAAAAATTAGATTCCATATTGAGTGAGAATAAGCACTAAGGAAGGGAATAGTAGTGATATATAGGTTTGCATACTTCTATATTACCTAATTGTAGTATCTATTATGAAGTAATGTATGTGTTAATAAATATTCAACAAGCTCCCTTCATGTGTATTTTCCTCTAGATATCGGCCCACGCATTGCAGGAAATCAGCTTAGCCTTTTATCAAAAGTTGCTTCCCCCCTCCACATGTCTACTCTACACACCCCGAGCATTTCCCTTCCTCTTGCATCTCGGGAATCCCCGCTATACTTCAGTGTGTCGTAGCTGCGGGCTATTTTTGATCATTCCTTCTTGCTTCCTCATCAGGCTCTGCTCTTGTGCCATGAAGCTCTCACTCCCAAGGAATTTGGTGGGCCCCACAATTGTTGCCTACGGTGTACTCTTGCTACGTGTCTACTCTTCGCAAATCTTTCAGCATTAAGATGAAATAACGACCATGGGTAGTGAAATGCTACCACGCGTCTCTTTTGCGCCCGACCAATGATCGTTTCCTCCACTATTGGATAGTGCTCTGCCCATTCAACATGTGTAGCCTTGGCACAAGTCTTCAACGGTGAGAGATAAAGGTTCACACGGGTAGCGAAATGCTACCACATGCCTATTCAATGGATCTCATTTTTGGGCGATGAATCAGGAAAACTAAATGTTGTGATTGGCCATTGCATGTCATAATCATTTGCATGGGATGGTGACACTTGTCTATTTAACCTTGTCAAGACCACCACCATCATTTGTAGAAGATGCACCTATGCCTGGAATGATCAAATGCTTGGTTTTGAATCTTTTCTATTGCAATGGCTTGGGGAATATTCTTATTTCTGCATCATTCCAAGGGATAGTGAAATCTTTTTATTGCTGCTCTCTGAAGCAGTGGGAGTTTTTCTGCTATATACACTTTTCTTTGTTGAGGGAAAAGGGTCTAGAGTTTTGGAGGAACACTGGTTTAAGGAAAAGATGCCTGGCCTTTATTACTATTTTATTTTATTGCAAAATACTTTTAGACTATTCCAATTGTTCAGCCTTTCTGTTCTTTCACACTATTTGATTAAACTATAAATTGTGCTTTTATTGTCTAGACATTTCATTTGAGAACTTCTATATATATAGAATGCAAGTTTGTTGACCTAGATCATGTCTAATGACTCTTCTTGGTAGTAAGAATATATGCAATGTTATTTTATGTCAATGAATGGATTTTATGTGCTATAATCTTCAGTTTATGCTTTTTTGGAACACTACAAATACCAATCAGGCCCTTAGATCTATGATTTATCATGCCTATCATTAATTCTTGGCACATCACCTTAGGTTAGAATTTATTTTATTATATCTATTTGCTTTTCCCTTTCCAAACCCCCATTATAGAAGAAGCCAAATTCTCTAAAAACTTGGAGGTCACTCAGTTTAGCTCAAAAGGTCCCCTATAAACTGAGTTTCCCATAAGACACTATTACCTTGTCAAATTTTGGCATCAACAGTATGCAATGCTTTTTAGAGAACCTTAAGCAAGTTGAGAAAGAAATTTGTATTATAAATGCTTAATATTAAGTTGTAAAATAAGTTTGAGTTGTTAGGTGTAATTGCATAGTGTAAGAAGGCTTATAGAGCTATAAGAAAGTGTATCATCAACCTATGCATCCTGTGTAGACCCAAATATAGCAATGCATAGTGCTCAGCCCTTGTCATGTAATACAATAAATTTTAGCATTTAAAGGTACATGGCCATAAATTTTAATGGAATTTGTGGTTACCCTAATGTTATTTCATCTAACATTAGGGAATACTTACCAAATTTTAGTGGTACAAAGTTTGAATCAGCAATTAAGCATTTGCAACAATTCAACAATTTAATGGATGATTATGAGATAGATCATGAGGATGTTATCATGAGGCTATTTGTTTAGTCTCTAAAAGGAGATGCAAGAGATTGGTTCTCTGATTTACTGGTATGCTCTTCCTATTCTTGGAATGAGTTCAAAGAAGTGTTCATAGAATAGTTTGGTGAAAGGATCAGTGTTGGATATTTGCTCAATAAATTTATGAACATTGAAAAAGAGGATGATGAGCTAGTCCCAACATTTAACTAAAGATTTGCTAAAACATTAAGGGGAATTCCTGATGTTTTGGAACTAAGTGATGTAGTATGTTTGGTTGTGTATTTGGGAGCTTTTGATAATAAGATGAGCTATATGCTGAGAGATAAAGATCCAAAAACCTTACATCAAGCCTATGGGATAGCCATGAACATTGAAAACAACTTGAAATATGGAATGCAAAGGAGTCATTTGAATACAAGTTTTTACTGCCATAAAACACCAAATGTTGATGAAGGGTGTAAACCAGAAGTCAAAAATGAATGTAAGAACATTTACACCCCTATTGCTTTAGCTTCCACAACATTCTATAATACCAACCTCATAAAGCCCCAAACATATCATTAAGAAAACATCATGTTTTCAAATTACAATGATAATAACTTGGCCGCTTTATATGAGTTGAGTAGTGAGATGTCATATAAAGAGGAAGAGAATATAGCAAAGGATGAAAATATATTTGAATCAAATGAAAGGTGTGGTTTAAATACTATTGAAAAATTCATTACTTGTGCCCTATGGATGAGTTAAAACTGAGCATTTAGTCTGATAATTCTAAACACAATTGCAAAATTGATGAGTCTTTTTGTTGTAGTAATAATGATGGCATAGGGTATGGAATTTTTTTTGTTAATTTTGATTGTTCTCATGAAGTAGAGATGGAATCATTTGCTGCTAATGATAAATGTGTTGATAATTATGTAGCTGCATTTGAAAAGGAATCTATATGTTCTTCTAGTGATTACAGTGATTTTGGATGCAGTAATGACTTGAAGGAATTAGACCTCCATGTTGAGAAAGTTGAGGCTCTTATGTCAAAAATGGATGTAAGGCAAAACCCCTTATTTGAGGAGCCTCCATCTTCATCAAAGATAAGAAATGATGATCCTTATTGGTGCAGATATAATCTACTCTTTGCTAAGGATTCTGATGATGCATCTGAAACAGAGTTAGAGTGTGGCCCTGAGCAAATAGAGCAATACATTGATGGGCTCCTTGAAGGAATTACCAATGATTGTTTTACATTTGATAAAAATGTTGTAGATGAGGTTGAGTACCATGATGCCAGCTACTTAGAAGAGTATGAACACTTTCAATTCCCAGTTTAGCTAGAAGGTATTTTTATGGAGCATGATAATGTGCTAAATAACAAGAAATGTTATATTAAATATGAACATGTTTCATATGATGAACATAACACATATGTGTCATGTGATGATGAAAATTTGTAGTTTATACCTGACTCTACAATACAGAATGATAGAAATTACACTGGCAATGTTATGCTCAAAAAGGTTGTGAGAAATGTTAATAACAATGATTATAATCAAGCAGATTCTCACTTGTTAAGAAGAGGCCTAACATTTATTTTGGAAGGATTGAAATTTCTCTTACTACAGAGGTACAACAAGGGAACATGTGGATAGAAATACATCAGCTCTTTTAGGAGGTTGGTTTTTGACAGAGGCAGAAACTTTCCTAGGGTTTTGGTGGCCTAGAGCCACCAATCAGGAGGTAACACCTAGTTAGGTTGAATGGTGCATACTTCAATTTACATCTCTAGGAAATCTTCATATTTTGGTTGGGTGGAGATTGGGCCCCCATTTTCAGGTTTTTTTTTACCTGTGTGGATCTTGTACATATGTTGTTTCTTTTATTTTGTTCTTGTGCCTGGTCTACTTCACCAAAAATTCTGGGATCTCACCATGCCTACAAGAGGCATGTGCCCCTAGTTGAAGCCATTGATGGAACCCTAAAATTTTTTCTTGTTCCATCTTAAACCCTTATTGCATTTGAATATAGGGTTGTTATCTTAATGGTTTAAGGTTTAATTTGTTATAAATACTCATAGGGTTCTATTTGGCCATTCACTCCCTATTACCCGTTGCCAGTTATTTTAATGCATCTTTGGTCATTCATTGTCACCTAGTAACCGGTCCTTCAAGCCTAAGTCCAGACCTTTCTATCTTATAAAATTGAGTAAGGATCTTTTGGCCTTTACATCCTTTCATTTTGTGACTTAGAAATTTTCAAGTCAATTATTATCCTAGGAAGTCCCCTTCATTAAGAATGATTAATGAACATGTGCTTAAAATTTTCACTTAAATCCTGATGGCCCTCTTAGTTATATCTCTCATCACTGATTCATTCATAGGTTCACACCTTCAATTAGCGACGAGCAATGGAATGATGTTTTCCTTTAACATAGCTCATCACTAATAGCTCTTGAACTTTTAGATTTGTAATAGCGATGAGCGATGCTTTTGAATTTATGTTCTTGTTACTCATTGTGGATGGCCATAAAAAGATAAACTTGGAACAGAAATGAGTGATGTGATGTGGACTTTATAAATTTTGTAAATCTTCTCATCACTAATTTCATGCAAAATATATGAGGAGAATTAGCAATGAACAAAGGCCTTATGTAATAACTTCATCGCTCATCGCGGATTTGTTTTAGAACTTGAGTTCTAAATTAGCGATAAGTGAAGGATGTCCTCTAAAGGGTTTCTCTTTCACTAATGTGATATGATCCTATGAGTGATGTCTTTTGTGCCATTTGTTTTATGCAGGTTGTATGTGTCCAAATTTGGTGCTATCACATCTCTCGTCACAGATAGAAGCCTCGGTGCAAGGTTTGAATTAGCAATGCATGATAGAAGGATGAATGTGACTAAAGGTCATTCCGCAAAACAAGGGGCTAAAGATCATCATCGAGATGTTTACATCGCTGATGGAGTGGGGCAATGATAAATTAAATCAACAACAAGTGATCGTTACTACATGGAATGAGCAATGTGGCAAAATCTTGAAGATTTAGCGTAAAGGAAAAAAGGAAAGCAACGAGAGGACTGGAGAACCATTGATAAAGTTTTAAAATGAGATAATCCAATGGACTAAAGATCACCACATAAATAATTTCATCAAAATTTGGGGAGGATCAGCGATGAAGCGATGAAGTGTATAGAGAATGTTTCCCTCTAAGAAAAAATTGGTCTTATGTACCTCGTCGATATTAATGAAAGAACAGATTAGGTTGGTGATACATGTTGATTGACAGATCACAACACTTGAGTTGGCATCATTTTTTTCTATGAGAAAGTTTCTAAGGACATAAAAAACAAGGCTCAAATCACCATGGATGAAGTTTTAAATGTCTTAATATCAACAGCTTAAACTCAATACTGAGCTATTAATTTATCAACTCGCTCGCCTGAGGAGTTTTCAAGTCATTAATTTTGCATGCTTCAAATTGCCTACTTAATATAGATTTCTTGTTGATCTTCTTTGTCATAATTCATTTTCAATGAATGAGGGTTGAAGGCCGATAAAGAAGTAGGAATTGAATTCTCCTAAGAAGTGTGTAGGCATTCTAGGTAAGTAGGTCTGCCATGACAATTATGGAGTTTGAGAAGCTGAGTTTATTTGAGTCTGAGGAAGATCTTGAGAATGAAAGTGGAATACATGGAGCTCCTGATACGCCAAAAGGAATAATAATATTTGGGAAATTCAAGGAGTATATTACCAAGGAAAATCATCCATGAGAGTAGATAGTTTCAGAAGAATTAGTCAAACATGGAGAGAAGAGGATGGTGAAATATAAAAAGAAGGCAAGGAGAGAGAGTGAGCACTGTAAGGCTTATATGAAGGAGTGCAATTCCCCATGTGAGGTTTTTAATAACACTTCAGATAGTAAGGATGACATAGATCCAAAGGGTGATTATTATCCCCTCTCCTTGGTACTATCGACGAATTCTAACAAGGAGGTGTTAACCGTTTCTCCAATCCCACCATGAGCAAAACATGGGTGAGTATCCTCTGAGGTCGATGACTCAGAGTGATGATTGTGCCTTGTTTTTTTTTTTTATGAAACCATGCCCTTTCTGTTAGGATTATTCTATTCAACACTCATGTGATTTCTTGTTTCATGTGCTGAGATGGAATTTTTTCGGGTTGGTATGTAGGAGAAGTGCTAGACTAGTTAACCTTGGTGGCACGTATGTTGTTTTCATACAATATACAAGTTTTTGCTAGAGTTGCTATTGGAGAATATTCTTTGGTCAACAAGGATGAGGATTCAACACAGTTATAACAAACTCTTCCTTTCAAGGAGCTGGCATGTCTTCATTCAAGGAATATGGAATGTGGTCTTTTACTCTTCAATTTTCCTCAAATGATTGCATGTAACAAACTAAGATTATCTTGAATTTTGGTGCAAATGAAATGAAATGAAAATGTAAATAAGTATGATCCTTGTTGCTCCCTTATTCTATAAAAGTTATTTTAGGGCTTATTATAGTGCTCAAATTCTGAAGTCAAAATAGGGTTTTAGGTAAAAACTTAAGTTCAAGAAAAGGCACTTAGAATAGAATATTGGAAATAGATCAGTAATTTGTCTTGGATGTGATATCATGTATGTAGTGATCTTAAATAAGTTTTATAGAAATTACTTATATCAGAGCAAATATTAATCTGGAAGCAAATACTCTCCTGTGTATGTTTCTTATAAGTTATGAATGATAAATACTAAAGGTGTTATTATTTGTCTTCAAATATTTCATTTGAATGTATTACTCTATTTTCAGCTTGAATTTAAGGAATTAATTAGAATTCTTGAATAGGGTTATAAACTTTGTAAGGGATGGATTAGGATTTCTAAGAAGTCAATGTTTCTTGCGTAGTGAGTTTTCGTAAACTCAAAGCAATACGAAGATAGTTTGTTTCTTCCTTAAGTAAGTAATTTGTAAATTATTGATCCTTATATACTTGACTTTGTTGCTCCAATTGATGAGACAATGGTCATTTTGTCAGAAAAACTTGCATAGAATGAACAAATAGTGTTCCTTTCCCTAGACTTAAGATAAGATATTCAATTAAAAAATTTCCAAGGATAACATAAGTGGAATCACCCCCAATTCCTAGAAAATAGCTAGTCGCTCACTTGAAAATCTTCCAAATCTTCAATGAGATAAACTTTATTTGCAAGTAGGAATTATTCTATGTATAAATGTGTTACTAATTGATTATGTTGCACGAGAACAAAATAGGGATTACCCTCCTAGGTTTCATAGAGCCTGAAGTGAAGGAGTAGGGACCATAAAATCCTATGCTCATTGTGTTGGCCACTAACCTAGCAGTTCTTTCATCATAGGAGTTGGCTACTTCTTAAAGAATTGTTTGGTTATGTTGGAAAAATCACTAACACCCTTGATAGTACAGAAGAGGAAAGGAAGAAAAATAGGGAATACCATTTTTACATGAGTGATGATAGATCTCATTCATCTAAGTTTGTACAACATTTTTTTGAATTTTTTTTTGAGTTCTTGTAGGAAAAAGATATTTCAATGGGCCAACGTCTCATTTGCTCAGATAACTACATAGGGAAATTCAAGAATGCTTGCATGTTTTATTGGTGTAGCAGAATGCATATAGAGAGGGGTGTACCACATATTTGAAGGTTTTTTAAGCTAGGCATGGAAAAGGCAAGCATGATGGCACAATTGCATGTATGGAGATAGCTATGGTTAAGGAACAAATGAAGATCAGAGGTGGTGCAACATTCAGTGATGCACATTCTATTGTTGATTGTACTTATGCATTATCATGATGAGGGACACTTGATTCAAAAGTGCACGTAGGTTCTTTTGGTTGGTTGAGGAGGGCACAATGGGAGACAAATTAGAATGTAAAACAATTAGATATTCTTGAAAGATGCATTCATTTTGAAGCATAGATGTGGGTGCATAAACCATATGGACACAAAAGTTGGATTATTTTTGTCAAAATTGTACTTAGTTTGATTGGGATCAATGTGATTCAAGTGAATGGGTACATACATGGATTCCATAGGACCTAACCCCATTATCCATAACATAATCATCTTTAAAAGGTGAAATGGAAAGTTCACTTGACTATGACCATATTTCAAATCTTGTACAACTAGGACATGTCTATACAATTGTAGCTCCATAGGGGAATGAAGAGGGATCAGACTATTGGTTGGCACGATGTGTACAAGGAAAGAAAAATCTAACACAATTGATGATAGATGATGATGGGTTGATGTATCCTACAAGTTCAGTTGTTGTTTCTAGAACTTGGTTGCATTAGATGCATTTGGATACTATGAGAAACACAAAACCATTCTCATGTATTCATACCTTGTTATAGCGACAAACATTAAGTTATTGAGACATCATGCTAGACCAAAAACAAAGGAAATATAGGCAATTAGTAGTCCTAATCATGAAGCATTACTTGATACTCTGACGGTATGAGATGACCCTTTAGGAAAATTGGAGTAGCAAATCATTTGTTGTATGGTACATGTATGATATTTTTCATCATAATTTGATATTGTTTATCTACTAAGGTTCATTATTTAGGTTGTTTAGAATAATATAGATTTGTTATTCTAAGAATATTTCCTATTATGATCATATAGATTTGTCATTCGAGGTATATTGTGATGTCAATGGCTTGATGGATGATGGAGTTGTTGTAACAACAGAAAACTTTGATCCTTTGGCAGAGGTATGTGACAAATTAGTAAATTTGACATTATATTTTCTCTTCTATGGTCTATTATTGAAAATTTTCATGATGCTTGTATGTAGTTTAACTACTACCTTGATGATTTATACAGGTGCTTATCATTCCAAAACCTCAACATGCTACTATTGTGGAAGAGTGTGATGATTAGATTTTTGAGATTATTTTGTTATATGTCATTCCATACTTTTTAATTTCTATATATTAATGTATATACTTCTTATTCTATCAATTGCTTCTCTAGATGAGTGAAGAGAGGAGGACTAGTGGGAACATTTGAAAGACAAAAGAATCAATAGAAACCCCATCCAACTGATAGTGAAGGCAATGTGTGATGTATTTCCTTCCCCTACTAGGAAATGACTATGTATTAGGGTTGTTTTTTGTATTCCTACGTGGCATTTTGTAAATCCTATATTTGATATCAATTCTTGAATGATAATATAATGTGTTTTATGTATAGTTTACATGTATTCAAGTGTATACTTTATAACTTATGTGTATACATTATGACTTATGAGTACTCCAATTTATACTTTACAACCTACACATTTTCATGCATATAATTTTTATTCATGTGTGTAGTTCATGACTAAAGTGCATTTGAGTAAATGATTCACTTATTCATGAGGAGCATAGTGAACCCTAAACCCCTTTGCACCTTTACACTACATCCATCTGACCCTTTTTCCATTAACTAAAAACTCTACACCATAGACAAACTCCTTAGAGATATCAAAAAGTGATCTAGAGGTTAGTGTAGAGGGGCCCTACATGATCTTGTAGCCTTAAACGAATGTTTTCTAGGTGACACAGTTTTAGAGTAATAGCTCATCAAAGATTGCTATCTTTTAGCACTTTGGACTCTTAAAGGAAATAATTAGTCCAATGTAGCTCAAACTATTTCAGTGTGTTTGGGTGTGAAACAGGACCATGCCTAGCATAAACCCACCAATCCAGACATGTTGGAATAGTTAGTTTGGTGGTACGAGTTGCAAAACAAAATTTGTACCACTTTGTAACTTTACACTACTTTCATTTGATAACTTTTTCCTCAATTGAAAACTCGTCACCATGGAAAAACAACTCTGAGATAGAAAAAATTGAGAGTTTATTGTAGAGGGTCCCAACGCAATCTTGTAGCCTCAGATGGAGAGTTTGTAAGGATCACAATTTCCATGTAATATCCCATCAAAGATTGTAACCATTTTGCACTTTGAACTCTTAAGGGATTGAGCCGGCTAAATATAGCTCAGAGTGATTCAACTTTTTTGAGTGTGAAAAAGGCCCATGCCTAGTGTAAATGTATCCATATAGATGTGTTGGAATAGTTGATTTGGTTGTACAAGCTGCAAAACAAAAGTTGCACCACTTTGCAACTTTATAATACTTGCATTTGACAACCTTTTCCTCAACTGAAAAATCGTCACCATAGGAAAACACCTTTAAGATAGAAAAAACTGAGAGAGGTTATTGTAGAGGGTCCTAACATATTCCAGTAACCTTAGATAGAGAGTTTGTAAGTGTGATCCTAAATGTTTATCCTATCCTAAATATTCAAAATAACTATTATGCAATAAGGAAAAACATAAAAGACACCTCAAAGATTAGCCTAAGGAATTGTTAACACAAAGAAAATAGATGAAATAATGCAATTGATTATACTTTCTCTATGTTGATGAATCCCTTGGTTGGCCCTTGATGTTTAAGATCCTTGTGTGCTCCTTGGATGGCTAAATGCAAGATTGACAATATGACTAGATGCAAGTGCAAATGGCTAAAATGGCTTGGCTAAATGAGTGAAAATACTTGTGAATTGAGTGCTCAAATTGATAGCATAAAGATGCTAAAATGACTAAGTCCCGAAATGCATTATAAGAGGGGGTATTTATAGAGAAATTTGAATTCTCTAGAGAATTCAATGGTTGAGATTGAGCCACCAAGGTCAAAATGTGGGGCTATGGTGAGTTGAGGACTCACAAACTCTCACATCTTGACATGTGGAATGTGAGATGACCTAGGATAAGATGATGTGGAAGTGAGGTGGAAGGGAGGTACATGATGTGTAAGAAGGACATGTACCTTGGAAGTACATTAGGGGATGAGAAGAATCTTGGGTGAATAAATGTGAATTAAAAATTCACATGCTTGGAAGAATCTCATGACAAGACAAGGTTTCAAAAAGGGAAGCACTTGTCCATGTGTGACTTAATGTGACAAGTCAAATGTTCCAGAAGATGCATGGGAAAAGGGGATTCTAGGAGGAATAAAATGTGAATTAAAAATTCACATGGGGAAGGGGGAACCTGGGGTGAATAAATGTGAATTCAAAATTCACATGGGAAGGGGGGTCAATGCTAAGAAAGGTAAATGAAAAGGTATGCTAAATGTGGCTAATGACTTTGATTAAAGTTGTACAAACACTTGATTAAGAAAATTAATAAAAGATTAGAGGCAAGTGGCAAATGTAGGAGGATGTGACATTAATCCTTGATTAAGAGGATGCACATCCTAATCATAAATTAATTAAATTAATCCAGATTAGAAAGGGATTATGGAGGATGTGACAAGGAGAGAGAAAAAGAAAGAATTTAAAATTTATTTTATTCAAAAATGTCAAATGACTAAATTAAATAAATTGATATATTTATTTAATTTAGAGAGGAAAAGGTGTAAGGTAAGGAATTTAATTGTTAAATTAAATACTTTAGGGACCTTAGGCAGACCATGAAATATTAATTAAATGAGTGATTTAATTAATACTGACTAAGAGGATGAGGTGTATGAGTTAAAGGGATGAATAAGTAGACAAATTTGACTATATGGAAGTGGTCAAATTTGGATGTCTATAGTAAGCATCACATTTTTTGAGTAATAGTTTATCAAAGATTGCAACCATTTTGCACCTTGGACTCTTAAGAGATCGAGCCAGTTGAACCTAACTCAGAGTGATTTGGTGTGTTTGGGTGTAAAAGAGGACCATTCCTAGCATAAACGTACCTATTCAAACATGTTGGAATAGTCTATTTGGTTGTACAAGTTGTAGAACAGAAGTTGCACCACTTTGCAACTTTACACTACTTGCATTTGATAACTTTTTCAACTAAAAATTTTTCGCCATGGGAAAACTCCTCCAAGATAGCAAAAACTAAGAGATTTTATTGTAGAGGTTCCCAACACAATCTCGCAGCCTCAAACAGAGAGTTTCTAAGCATCATGGTTTTCGAATAATAGCTCGCCAAAGATTACTACCTTTTTTCACTTTGGACTTTTAAGGGATCGAGTTGGTTGAATGTAGCTCAGAGTGATTCCACATGTTTAGGTGCAAAAGAGGATGATGCCTAGTGTAAAGGTGTCCATCTATATGTGTTGGAATAGTCCATTTAGTTGTATGAGTTGTAGAATGAAAGTTTCATCACTTTGCAACTTTACACTATTTGCATTTAATAACTTTTTCCTCAACTGAAAAGTCGTCATCACGAGAAAATGTCATGTGATAACAAAAACAAATAGAGGTTATTAATGAGGGTCTAAACATGATCTTGTAGCCTTAGAAGAAGAGTTTTTAAGCATCACGGTTTTCGAGTAATAGCCTATCAAAGATTGCAGCCATTTTGCACTTCTGACTCTTAAGGGATCAAGCTGGTTGAATGTAGCTTGAAGTGATTCAGCATGTTTGGGTGTGAAAGAGGACCATTCCTAGCATAAAATTACCCATCCAGATGTTTTGGAATAAAAAATTTGGTCATACAAGTTGTAGAACAAAAATTCCACCACTTTGTAACTTTACACTCTTTGCATTTGACAACTTTTTCCTCAACTAAAAACTCGTCACCATGGGAAAACACCTTCAAGATAGAAAAAACCAAGAGAGGTTATTATAGAAGGTCCCAATGAAATCTTGTAGACTTAGATAGATAGTTTGTAAGCATCATAGTTTTTGAGTAGTAGCTCATCAAAGATTGCTGCCTTTTTGCACTTTGGACTCTTAAGGGATATTGCCAATCCAATGTAGCTTGAACTATTTCAGCATGTTTTGGTTTGAAACAGGACCATTCCTACCCTCA
Organism: Sequoia sempervirens; assembly: GCA_007258455.2. NCBI lineage: Eukaryota > Viridiplantae > Streptophyta > Pinopsida > Cupressales > Cupressaceae > Sequoia > Sequoia sempervirens. The sequence goes on along the minus strand of VDFB02168118.1, from coordinate 206,835,534 downwards.
ATGTACCCATCTAGATGTGTTGGAATTTTTTTTAGAGTAGAATAACCTCAGTTTAATTGATGATAAAATTTTCTTATCTTTTCATTCCTTTTCTAAGTGGTTAATTTTAGTCTTTAGTTGTTTTGCTTCAATTTCGACGTTTGGGACAACAAGATCCCTTTGTTTGATAGAGTTTTCAATGCTTAGGAAAATAACTTCATTTGTTCAAATCCACCTTAAGCATCATCTCTCACTTTCTTTTCTTGCACAAATTCTTACCAAATACAAAACCTCAATTGCATTAGGTTGAATGACATATATAACAACAATTGTGATATAGCAAGTTTGGTGTGGGTCAAGGTTGATTGAAATATATGATAATATCATATGAGTGTTATTGATTTTGTGCAAAGTGTGCATTATGACCAGTGTGCATCAAGCCCATATAGTATGCCTAGTTTTCTTATTCATACATTATTTTAGCAACATTTATTGTTGTGCATTATGATAATAAAAATTGCATGTGGAAGGTCAAATAACATGCATGTCATGGATTTGTATTTGGTTTGTTTAATGGTTGTATCACACTCATTTGGTTTATTTAATGGTTTCATCATGGTTGAGTTATGCCTTAATTGTTGATCATGATTATTGTATAGATTTCACATGAACAATCTAATGAACATGTATCTTGTTCAGTTGTAACAATTTTGTTTGAAGGTTGCATCAAACCCCTATGGTTGAAAGATAGTGATTCTTATTCATGGTGATTTTATACCTTTTAAATGTTATTAAGCTTGAATGAACATTGAGTGACATTGATTTTTATCAAGATGATTACTTTACTTTTGAATGAACACTATAATGGCATGTATTTCATTAAGTTGTATCCATTTTTAAAAAGTTTTTAACCAATCAAAAGAATCAATGCCATAAGACTATCATAAGCTGCTCTTTTCATCCTCTTTTCCTTGTCTATGAGACCGCATTTCTTTGAGGCATATTTTCAAACAGTTCTTCTCAATAAATATTATATAGTGTTTCTCATACCATTTTTCATTAATTTTAACTTATTTTGAAATAAAAATCAGCTGCCCACATCATTAGAGGAGTTCAAAAACCAAAATAATGTCAAATGTAAATTCATTCAAGAGAGCTTGAAATCATTTGTATTCTCAAATTGAGTGTTTGATAAAAATGCTTTGGTAGACATGTATGAAAAATGTGGTACACTAGAAAAGGAATTGAATTGTTTGAAAAAACTCCTCAAAGAAATGTGGTCTCATGGAATGTAATGTATGTGAACCTTAATATGAATGAACTCTAACATAGATGGATTACCAATTATAATTCATAAGTTCTATTAAAATAAAATTTTGTTAATCTATAACATGTTATTGATCACAACTTTAAACCATTCTAAGATAATTATACATTCCATTTTGAAGATTCAAAGTAGAAAGACAAGCACATGAGGAACAAATTATATCGAATATCAATTCTTATATATCAAAATGTAGAATAATTGTGTTTGTGCATATAAAAATTTGGCATATATTCCTACTCTGAACAAGTTTTACAACAATTTTTACAAATTGTTGCATACATGCCATCTCAAGATCTATCAAACCCTAAATACATATCAATCTATATCAAATCCTAATCCTATGTTGGACCATCAAAATCCAGCCTCCTCGAAGAACTTAGTTGCTTTGAAGCTTCCTACACAATAACAATTCAAACCACAAATTAGATTAATTATGTCAATGGTTGACAAGATAGACTAGTAAATAGAAACTTATATACTATAATTTATAAATGATTAATTTAACATAAAAATCACTATACGAGTACTACATTATATCAATAATGCAATTCTTGTTTACCTCAAGTCTTGCTCTCTTTTCTACAAGATGATTTGCATATGATTGTCCCTTAGGATGATTAGGAGTCCTCATATAAAGAAATGGTCCCACACTCATCATAGTGCTAAGTTAGGAAAATGACTATAGAAAGTAAAATAAAAATGATATGAATTAACATATAATTGTTGAAAAATAATCATATTTACTAAACATATATGTACTCCTATCTAAACATAAATATCTACAATATAAAATAAACACATACCTACTGTGATGCTTCTACACTAAGTGGGCTCATGGTGGATGAAGCAACTAAGATGATTTCCTATATGAAAAATGGCAAGAATGTAACACAATTTAAATGTACATGCACATATAATCATATTGTCAAGAATATAAAAAAAATATATCCATGTTGTGCAACTTTTTCCAATGGGTTAGGCTCAGTCAACATGGTTGTAAAAGAACCAGGTTGCTCCATAAAAAAGATAAGATTACATTAGACTATCAATGTATGTAGTACATGTATTTAAACATAATAGATTTCCAAAATTAACATTTGAATAACAATTTAAATGATACTATATACTATGTCCATAGGCAAAATGAAATGGCCGATTGCATAGAGTCTTGCACTTGGGAAATCTAGTCCTTTGTCAACAATTGTTAAAGATTCTAGCATATAAACATATATTAGTACAAATATATCTTACAAAATATGAAATAACTTAGATAAAACACACTATGAAACTTTGTCTTATTGGTGCTCCTACATTGTCCCTAGTAGTCGATGTCTCTCTTGGAAATGGTCCACTTCGTGCTCTATCAACTCCTACATCTGCCATATCCTACACCTCATGGTCGAATGTGTCCATGGAAGCCTTAGTGGACCATCAAAGAGGACCCAAAGATAATTTTTTTCATTTCATACAACAATGGGGCACACAATATATGTGTCAAAGAGGATAGTGTACTAATTGGAGCTAATGCAGTAGGTGCATCACCATCATTATGGGATGCACCATCATATGGCTAGGCAACATGATGGCTTGTGTGACCAAATGAAGCAACTAAGATGATTTCCTATCTAATAACCCATTGGCATAAAAAAATTTGTGTTCCTCTCGCCACTATGCAAACCTAGTGTGTTGAGTTGCCAAAGTTTGAACATTTGAAATGATTGTTTCTAAAGTGATTTTTATATATGACAGCTCAAGGAGTGTATCATAAATTCGACATACATTTCTCAATTGATCTAAATTTCTATGAATAGATTCATGTATATTGTTGGCACATTTTTGGTTTGGAAACAACAGTTGTGGTGAAGGAAGATTTGGAGGGTTTTCATCTTGAGCGGAGTTAGGGTTTTCATGTTGAGCGGGTTAGGATCAACCATTTAAAGCTTGTTAATTGATAAAAAAATTCAAAATTAACAATCATTTTAATGCAACAAAAAAACTATTAAAAATCCTAATTTTGACTAAAATTCACAAAAAATCAATGTAAAACTAATATAAATTGAAGAAAAACATTAAAATCCACAAATACCTATGAAATGTGATTGATTTGAGCAAAAATATTAGCCCCTAGAAACGGATATCCAAATTGTTGGATGCAAAAATCGCACGCACACTGTGGAAGAAATGAGCTCTCAGGTTTTATGTTTCTAATTTTATGGAAAAGAAATAAATATTTGTTTCATAATTTATATTTGTTTTAAAACAGATATCCATTTCCTTTATGTAGTTTTTTTAATAATTGGTCAGGTCTGGGACCTGACCATTATATACTGTATGCACTTTTTTAAATAATTATCAATTTTTTTTAAATGTAACGTAATCATTTATTATTTTATACTATAATATAAAATTATATTATATATATAATATAATATAATATAATATAATATATATTATGTATAATGTATATTAAATATATTATATATATTATATAAAATATACATTATATTATTTATAATATTATAATATCATATAATATAATATTATAATATATTTAATATTATATAATAATATTATATTATATTATATTATAATATTTTATAATATAATATTATATTATATTATATTATATATATATATGGCAAAAGTGGAGAGCCACCATAAATATATTAATATACAAATATAGATATCACAAAATCCTGGCTTACGTGAGCATATCGACGGGAAAGAACCAGGAAGAAAACCCCCAGTTATAGCTCGAGAAAGTATAAAAAATTCCTAGACTTCTATACATTGACAGACGATAGCCCCCTTTTACATTCTGAGAAGACCTATTTACATTGACAAACGACATCCCCTTTTTTATATTACATAAAACATCCCCCCATACATCACCCAAATGTAGACCCCATTTCATATTCAATTACTATATAATATTATTATTAATATATTATAATATTATATTATTATATAATACTATATAATAATATATTTAATATTATATAATAATATGATTAATATATTATAATTTAATATTATATTTAATATATTATAATATAATATAATTTTTTTAATTTTAGTTTTTTTGCTCGTTAAATTGCTGCTAAGGGGCAGCACCCTGTATTAATTTTCAAAAAAGAGATTATAGTGTGTTCATGATTTTCTATGTTTCCCCAACATCACACTTCACCTGAGACTATATATGACCCTTTTCTTGCACCAAAATGGCTTTGTAGCCCTATTCCATCCTTTAAATATTACAAAATGGCCATGGGCCCATCGACCAAACCTTCCACAAGAGAATACCAGTTATGTTCAATAAAAAACCACCTACGATGGACTGAATCATATCCTTAATACTGTAAGACCGCCAAAGAATGACTAACTCAAACTGATAGATATCTATGACCTACCATACCAAAGACCTTTCACTGAGCCTTTCCTTGCTCTTCATCTTCTTCCTCTTCATCTTTGTCTTCCTCTTCCTCTATTTCTTCTGGCTTCATGTATGCCATGTAGTCTATAGGTACTGGGTAGTTCAGACCATAGTTGATGTGTGTTGGGCTATTTTCCTTGGCCACTGGATCGTTTCCATCATTCGACACCCATTCCTCACTTGTTCTGAGATCCCAATCCTCATCTTCATCTGCTACCACAATTCTAGCCAGTCCTTCTGTCAAGTACTGCTTCACCCATCACTTGGGAGGGGACTTCATCATTTTTGCCACCTTGAGAAGGAACATTGTGCTTTGTTCCTTCTCATCCCACAGCTTCACCAATCCTACTAGGTTGAGAGACCTAACCAGTGGAAACTTCTTGACCTTTAGACCATTTCCTAGAGACATATAGTAGTTTTATGGTAGCGGTATCATCTAGTTGTCATCGACATTGTCTAGGGCTTTATCAATTTCACCCAACATTGCATGAATGAAGACCCTTTGGCATAATTTTTTCACCCTTATTTTGGGTACTACTAATGGAACCCCTCAAAAAATTCTCTGGGTTCCATTTTAAAATTTTGCAATACTTGGCTTGGACCCTTATTTTTGGCTTAGGGTTACATTCCTCATCATTGTTTTAGGGTTTGTGTTGGAAAAACCCCTCACAATTGACCTATGAGTCCAAAAATCCTTGGTCGTTCTAATTTTTCATTAACTTGTTCCTCCTAGTATCTGGTCATTCAAGTTGTCTCTTATGCCATTGAAATTGTTGTTTTTACTAGCCCCCTAGGTTTAGGTTTGTCGGTCACCTAAGGCCTTTTCAACATTCAAATTTTCCTATGGTTAGGCTTGATTTTCATTTTTAATGACTTAATTCTTAAGCCTTCATTCCTAAGGGTCAAGCTCCAGTCGGCCTAGAAGTGGCCTCCTTTTTAAATTAAATTTGTGGCATGTGTAGAATTAGGTTTTCACGCTACCCATGCGATCATCAAGGGGTGATCAAGATTGTTCCTCATGTGCTCAAGCATTTTTATTCCTTATTATTTTATTCACATGGTCTATTGGGTGTTAGCCAAGTGTCTTGTGCATTGGCGGGCCCATTCTCCTTGGTAAAGATAGTTGGCGCCATTAGAAGAAGATCAACAGATGCCATTAAGTAATGTGGCTACATCTTGGTCACTTCCCATGTGCTTGTGTTGTTTTATTTCATATTATTTTAAAAACATAGTGATGAAGGGACATCCAACACTCATTCAAAAACTCAGAACAACATCTTATGCAACATCAAACATGAGGTAAAAATTTGCAACAACATAATTAATCTTCTTTATTTAACTTGCAACATAGCTTCACAACTTCAAAAAAATATGTTTACATGAGTTTGTGCAGACATATAGGCTAAATAAAATAATTACAAAACATACTTTAATCTTCTATAATAATAGCAAATAATATCAAAGAAAAGCTACAAGCTCCTCTTCTTCAAATCACCTTCCTACACTACGAAATTAACCCTTCAATCTGTCTTCTTCCACAACCAAATTTTCCAATATTCAATCATGAATATCATAATCCATTTGTTGCTGCAACACCTCCAAAAACCTGCAAAAAAAAATCATTTTCTCCCCTTCCCAATAGAAGATATGCCTATCTCTCTTTTCCCCCCAAAAATCTGGAAGAATAATGAATTCAAAATTGTCAAATAACCTCGAATGATGCCTCCACTATCTCCATTTCTTGTAGCCTCTATTCTTCCACGTTCAACCTAGTAAAAATCCTTATAAATGCATTAAATGAACATATTAAAAATTTAAAAGGCATCTTTGAACCCATTTCCATGAAATTGCCAAAATTCGTTGACAAGTAGGACTCCAACTCCACTCAATAGGAGAAAAACAAAAAATCTAACAACTCAATCTTGGGTGCTTATTTCCATTGCTAAATTTAAGGAATAATAAATGAGTTGTCATAGAGTGTATCTCCCAAAAATCCACACGCAAATATCCTATTTGATTTTTTAATTTTTAAAATTGCCTCCACAATTATCTCCAACATCAAAATTTGTAACATTAATTAAGAGAAATTTATTTAAAATATTATTTTGGAAAATTATTGCTAGTTATTTCTCCAAAAACATTAAATACCAAACCCTAGGAAAGTGAAAATAAAATTCCCTCAATTTTTTTACGAGGATTTCCCTTCACCATGGATGCTCCTACATCACACAAGCTAGCGAGTGATGGTTGCATGTCATGTCTACCAGTGGGACCAATGCTTCTAAAATTCCAACATATGTAGCTTTGTGAAAGATCAGCGATGGACACATCAACACATTTTTTCATCAGGACCATTCCCTGTGTAGCCGTTTGTTTTCCTTCTTCATTAAAATAATCACACCGACTAGTGGGAATGATGACATTTGTCACTCCATGGAGGGACCCACTAAGCTATAGGGATGGCATGTGTTTCTGGAGAATAGAGATCGACAGTTGATGGTGGGTGACATGGATCGATCCTAACCACTCCCTGCCATCCCATTAGGGCCCACTTGTGTCCCATGTTTTTAAGTAGGAAAGCGGGAAAATGCCATGTGGAACATATCAAATACTTAGATCGATTTTGGTGAAGATAAGGTGGTGCTAAAATATTGGCCGAGACTATTTTAAGGAAAAAACAACGCTTAATTAGAACCAATTATTGGGCACACATATAAAATTTGGGAAATATTTTTTTGGCCATCAAATTTGTTAGGTGTTGTTACATGTGGGAAGGTGAATTTGAAGTAAGAAAGAGTATTGGCTTATATTCTATAGTTAAATCATGATCGCTCCCTACTGTCTTATTGTGGTGAATTACAAGTAAATTAGTTCCCACGGGCTTGCGGGTAAATGTGACATGACAAGTTTGGTTAAATGCTAAATGTGTGGTTAATGTGCAAAATAAGTGAATGTTTATCTCACTTGAGTTTTCTGATTATGGAGAAGCATCAAGTGCATGCATTAAATTTTGTCATAATTAATCATCCTGATTGATTATCCATTGATTGAGTTCAAGATATGATCAACGACTAAGGTTCAAAATCAAGGTAATTGATTTCCTATGCTCTCACACAAGATTTATTGGAAAATTAATGCAAAAAATCTCAAGTTGTTCTATTTAATGAAGATCACCTACTTGTTATTCTCACCATTTGATTGTTTGTGAGAATTAAGAGTCTCAAAGTAAGTGTGTGAAGTTTTATGAAGTAATTGTGGAGTTCTAGCTTGTTATTTCTAAGTTGGGTGGTGTCTTTATCCCAAGGAAATTTGATAAGTTGTTCAGTCAAGAAATGGGTAAGGTAAGTGTGTCTGTCATCCTGGTTCGAAGGTCCAGGAGACTCAACCCTCTTGAGTCATAGGGAGATTCTCCCTAGAGTGAGCAAGATATGTTTGAAATCCCTGTGACTCCAAAGAAGAAAATAAGAGTTGTCAAAAAGTCTGCATGGGGTGTTCTCAAGCATGCTTATCATCTAAGAAGATGAATTATCTTAGAGGGATTGGTCAAGGGTAAGGAGAATAAAATTTATAGGCCTGAGAGGGAAGCTACAAGAAAGAATAAGTATCATCGGGCTTATATGGGATGTCATCATTCTCCTATTGAATTCTAAGATGATTCTTCTGATAGTGGAGCTGAAATCGATTTAGGTTACCACCAGTATCTCATGGCCATGAATTTTTTGATTGATTCTAAGGATGAGGTGGTGAAGGCTACTCCAATTTCAATAAGGACACCAAGCAAGCGTACTTACTTTGCTATTGAGAAGGAAAAGTAGCACCCTGTTCCCTTTCTGAGCTGGTGCTTGGTTTTTGGTCCTTTGTGCTAACTTGTTGTCATGTGGGTCTCTATTTATTTGTGCCTTTAATGTTGATGGTGACATTTCCTAGTTCGGTGTGAACTTTCATGTTTTCGATGTTGTGATGGCGATACCTTTTCAAGATTGGTGGGTCTTCTCTGACTAACAATTTTCTTTTTTCCTACCTCTATCCTACAAATGATTAATTGTAACTCATTAGGGAATGTTTTCACATTCTGGTGAAATTCATTTGAAATGAATGTGAAATTTAGGTGTAATTCATCCTCATGCTTGTTTCTCCCTTGTCTTATAAAAGGGATTTCAAGGCTAATTACAAGAGAGAGGTCAGTGGGTATTTTTCTTTGAAGGGGTTATACACAAAGACAAAATGGATAGTAAAATTTCTAGTAATATTTTTTAGGGATAAAGATAGTTGATATGTATATGGTTCTTTGATAATGATAATGATGATACATATAGCCGAATAGTATAAAGTTTCTACATGTTACTCTCCTATGTACAAGTTATGCGGACTATGAATAATATAATCAATGGTTATTTTATTTGTCTCTATTGGTTTCCAATAGATGTGTTGTTCTATTCTTGCTTATCAATTCAATTAATGTATGTAAATACTTGAATATAATAGTGGGTTTGAAATAAATAATGTATGAGGATGAAAGTAAGAAGTAAATTGTGGAAATGATAAGTGGGAATATTGTAATGCAATATTTTCAAGGCTTCAAGTATTGTCAAATACAAAGTTGTTATCTAATCATGTGGGTATTAGGTTTGACTCTGTTCCAAGAATCTAGCACTAGTATAGCAATGTAGTTATACTCCAATTGTGGTGACCAATCCAATAGTTGATCACAAAAATACAATCAACTTACTTGTAAATCTCTTTATGGGTGTGTGATTCTTGATGAATTACATTTTCTCTTGTTTAAGTTAGTCACTGCCATGAAGGTTAGCCAAATCTTCAGGGTATTGTGTCTATTAAACATTTAAGGAGAATCATAGGTTTATTCTATGTTTGATACCTAGACACACCAGTATCTATAAACACGGTATTTTGGATTACCCTCCTAAGTTTCATAGAGCCCTAAGTGAAGAAGTGAAAACCTAAAAACCCTAACTTATGTGTTGACCAATCCTTACCCTTACTGATAATTGAATTCTAGCAAGTTCATAGGTATGTGGTAAGAATCAACTACACTAAGCATCAATAATTGGACTAGAAATGAAAGATAGAAATGAAAATCTCAGCAAATAGACAAGAAACTACTATGTCTACCTTGGCTATAGGAACAGTCACAGAACATAATTTTAGTGGCTACAGGAATAGACAGTTGCTAAAACTGAAACTAACTATTGAACAAAAAATAACTTTCAAACTAAATAGGTAGAATTCTCACCAAGTGAGTTCCCTTGAGTGAGTCTCCCTTAAGCTAACTCAAATGCAGCAACTTATAATATCATATTATTTCTTGAAAACATGATTACAACATCTTAGCAATATGATTGTATTACTAAAACTAGAAAATGCATGTACAATCTCAAAACATCCAACCTTATGAAAATGGGTATTTGACCATTATTTATAGAGAGAAAAACTACTGGCTAACCCTAACTACCTAGGCAGTCAACTCCATCAAAATAGGAGGATGCCACTTATTGAAAGCATAGAAAAAGATGGAGGAAGTTATGCATGCACCAAATTACTCAAAGCGGACTTGCTCCAACAAGAATCTAGCACAACACACTCCCTAGAATTGCTCAACAAACAAATATGACTATTAAAAAGGTAGTTACAATCTTTTATTCGAACTAGGAATTTCACTCCATTAAGAGTTTTCCCTCATTTCACCTTTTAATGACCACCCTTTTTATTCTCTTGGCAACTGACAAGCTGGTAGGGGTTTCTCCACTTATCAAGCTTTGTTGACATCAACATCTGCATAATGATATTAGCACACACAAATAATTGCATATCCAAAATTACCTTAAAGTAACATCCATTCAATCCACATGTAAAATTAACATAGATAATTCACATAGCATGTTAATGTCATTAAAAGTCACAAGGATAAACTTATGCCCAAGGTCTATGGTTTTAAGGAAATATCATGGAAAATGTCAACAACCAAGTGCCAAAGTCTATGATAGAAACAAAAAATAGATAATAAACCCTATCAAAATTGATCCATTAATTGGACTCATCATTCCCCCCAACCTAATGTTTTGTTGGTCCTCTAGCAGAGGGAGCGCTATTCTTTTTCCTAGTCAATGCTCTAAAGTCACCAACTACCAACTATACCACACCAGTCTCTACAATGTCTAAATTAGGATCCCAGTAGAATCCTTGATTGTTCTCCAATTTGTTCAATCTTTCCCTTTCTGCAACTATGTCATACCGATAAAACTTGTAGTATGTCACAGGCCACAATAGTGTAGATGGATGAAATATTAATGGAAGCCAAATACGTTGCCTCATTCTTCCAATCTATATGTATATGTCAACTCACTTGCATGGTACAACATAATTTTGCAAAGAGTGAGGTTCAACTTGTTTCAACTCATCTGGAAAACTGTTCCACCTTTGTGATAAGTACCCCATTACTGATTTCCCTATAGTTTTTAGCTACCTTCTCATATTCCTTGTAGGCTTCTTCCCTAATAGGCATGATGCTCCTGTTGTAGCTTGGGAGATAAAGAATTCTATGCCGTGTTTGGTAAATGTTTGCAGGGTTACTAGATTCAACTCTAAGGGCCAAGGGAGTATGAAATTCTCTTTCCCTATAAGTCCTAAACTGTTGCCCCCAACTAATTTCATTCTGAATCTAGGACATAAATTCCCTTCAATGGAGATCTCCAATATAGAGTATGGGTTCCAATCATGATCATTAGACACAACATAATTATGCAGGTATAGTTCACACAATAGATTTTTAACTTCAGGTGGGGAAAATCAATAGGCCTAGAAAAATTCATGAGGAGTTTCAATAGAAGGATTCAAACTTGAAATAATCCTTGACAGTTGAAAGGAAAGATTTCGATCCTTCAAATGTAGGGCATACACTCTAGGAGGAGTTCCGCATGCCAACATTCGAGGTACTAAAGCTACCACATTATCCACCTTTTCTTTCAAGGCAACAATTTTTGTATTCTTTTCTTCAATTTCTGTATTTTTCTTTTTAATCTCATCCTGTAGCTTGTGTTTTTCTTTTTTCCATTCCTCTTCTTTTCTTTACATCTCACTCCATAGGTTTAGAGCTACAAGATTCCATGAAAAAGTAGGGGGTTTATGTGTTCCTACCAAAATATTCCTTTGCACCGATTCTTGTTGTTCAAATAGCACCGATTGCAGTGATTTTGGTTGTTCATCCTACTCTAGTTGTAAGGGTTCTTTATCCTCATCTTGCTCTTGATTCTCAACCTATTCTTAAATAGCAGCAAGCTCTACTAATCTTATATTTTCTTGTTCTTCAAAAATATCTTTTTCTTCAACATTCACCTACCCCATAGGGGCTTTTGTTTCCTCCCTATATGTTTTTCTAAGCCTAGGGCTTCTATTTGGAGGTACACTAGTGGTTGGACTAGCTGGTTTTGATTTCTTAGGAGGGGTTTTATCTTTCTCTTTGGTTGTAGGAAGAACAGTGTGATCAAACTTTCATTTCCTAGGGCTTGGTGTTTTTTTTTCTGTCATTTGCTTCTTGGCCTTCCCCTTTCTCATCTCTGCCTCTTTCATTTGTTCTTTCTCTTTCCTAATGGAAGCCCTAGTTTGAATTGGGGTTTTGTGAAAAAAATCAACACTAGGGTCTAAGGATGAAATTTTCTCATCTGAATATTTGAATTCAGAAGAACTAATTTCTATAGCTTGCTAAGTTGTAAGAGAGTTTTAACTAAAGTTTCAATCAGAGGTTGAAGCTCCAGGAGTAGTTTCAACAACCCTCTCTCCCCTACTAATCCTACGAGGTTGAGACTGACCTGTAGGTTGAACATTTTCTAGTCTAAACTAATCAATGTTTACAAATTCCTCCCATGTCATACCAAACACCTCTTGCAAATATTTATCTACTAAAATTTTTATTAAATAATGGGGAGAGATAGAATTATCCCTACCTTTTTAAGTTTCAACCACCATGAATTCCATGAGGTGTACAATACATTGGGCACGTTCATTCTTCTTCCATGCCTCATATGGTGCATGAGCTTGAAGTACATAGAATGGAGGCATGGCTAGCAAACCTCACAAGTAATATACTTGAAAATGTGGATGGCTACTTGTTTCCATGGATTTGGTAGAGAATTCCTCTTCATACCTTACTTATCTACAACTAATGGAGGGTCACTAGGTTCAGTAAATTCAACCTTGGCTAGCCTTGCATATCTAGTATTAGGGTATGGCTCCCCATTGACAAGTAAACCTATTACCTTTGCAATTATTTCCTTAGTAGCAATCACCTCTAACCCTTTTACTGTTTCCTTCCCCTCAGAAAGTTTTTGTGTAAATTCTAGCACAATGTCCTCATTGTAGCTGTCAAGCTTTAGGAAATAATCCAACCATCCACAATTCCTTAACATAGCCAGAGAAAGTGCATCCTGCATTACCACATCATGAATTGTGGGTTCTTTCCTAATTAGTTGACCTCCCATTGTTTCAGCTACCTGCAATCAAACAAGCACTTTTGCTAAATTTCCTTTTCCTGCAATCTCTCTTTGAAAACCCCAATTTCTTCTTCTTGCAATTCTTTTGTAGTTTTGATGCCAATGTAATGCAACTCACCGATTTACCTTTTTGGGTGACATTTAATATTATGACTAAGGAAATAAGGATTCATAAATGAAGGGTATCACCAAGAAAAATGGTGGTGGTTCAGTGTCCTATCACACATGCAAGTTGTTATTTCAACTATTTCATTCAAATTGGCTTATTTCAAATTTCCTAACATAGATGACATGTGGACTTGTGAGTTGACACTCTCCCCCTTGACCTAAATTAGAGCACGTGTCCACATAGGCTAGGTGGTAATTATGATTTGATAGGGCAGAGTACAATTTTATGCCATGTGAAATATCGACATTAATTTATAGTAATTAAATAAATACACTAAAGATAATCAAGATATAATAGATTGTTATGCACATACCTAAAAACATGGAGTATATTTTTCAAGGAATATGGAGGAAGTACTGATTACCTTTTAAAAGTACAGTTGAGCAATTATTGCAGTGGTGATGGAATGAAATGATGGCGAAGTGAAGTGATGGTGGAGTTATGGAAGAGAGAGAAGATGGAGATGGATGGGTAGATGAATTTATTGGTGAAGAATTAGATTCCCACAAAAGTGGAAATCTTTATTATGAAGTGATTGCATGTGTACCTAGATTAGTTAGAAGGAGGGACACTAGGTCCACTTCCTTCGGCTATAGGAAGTTCAGAGGCTAGGTGTTGAAGAAATTGTTACATGAATTCTTTCTTGGTTGTTGGTTTATGATATAATCTTAGACTATGGTCATTGACCAAAAGTTTGAATCTAACAAGGCCAATGGTTGTGAGTTGTACAACATTGTTGGGGAAGACTTCTGCAACTACATACGGTCCCAACCACCTTATATGCAGTTTTTTCGACATTATCTTGATACCTAGAGTCATAAAGGAGTGCCCAGTCACCTGGCTAGAACTTCTTTTCCTTTATGTATCCATCATGCCATTTGATCCTCTAATTTTTCACAACCTTAGTATGATGCAAGGTTGTCTTTCTCATCTCATTCAAAGCATTTAGCTGGATGATTCTATCCTTTTGTGCATCGGATATGTCTATCCCAAGATTTAGTGTAGTCCTAAGAGTTTTATGCTCAAACTCAATAGGCATCATGGTTGTCTTCCCATACAGTAATTTAAAATGAGTGAAACATGTGGTTGTCTTCCAAGTAGTCCTATAGGCCCAAATAGCTTATGGCAACCTATTTTCCCAATCCTTGCTGTGAATAGCCACTATTTTGGTTAGAATTACCTCAATTTCCCTGTTGATCACCTCAGACTGGCCATTGGCCTGAGGGTGATAAGGGGTATATTTCATGTTCCTCACATTATATTCATTAACTAATGTTGTGACAAGGGTTGATGTAAATTGAGCCCCTTGATCTGTCACTATCTCCCTTGGAACCCCATAACGAGTGAAAATTTCCTCATAGAGGAATTCTGCAACCTTATTGTCTCTGGCATGCTTCATGGATTTAACTTCAACCCACTTGGTCACATAGTCAGTGCAAACCAAGATGTAGGATTTTTCATTTGATGGAGGATCAATGGTTCCTAAAAAATCAAGCCCCCATTTATCAAATGGAGTGATGACTACCTGAGGATAAAGAGACATCTCATTAGATTTAGTTGGCTGGCCCATCCTTTGACATCTATCACACTTCCTAGTATACTTGTCTGCATCCTTATGAAGTGTGGGCTAGTAATATCCTGTGTTAAGAATCTTCATTGTTTTCCTCTTGGCTAAAAAATTCCCTCCACATGGTTCATTATAACATGCATGCAGTATGCCATATGTCTCATCTTCCCTTACACATCTCCTCATTATAGGATCTAGTCTAGTGTAGATCCTCTAATCCATGTGAAAGGAAAAGTTTTCTCAATGAGCACTTTTCTCTCTTTTGGAGAGAAATGAGGAGGAACTCTCCCTATAACCAGATAATTGGCTATATCAGCATACCAGGGGGTATGCACACTGATGGAAAACAAATGTTCATCATGGAAAGAGTCATCAATGACTTGATTGTCCTTGAATGTAGTCAATCTAAAGAGAAAATATGCTACAACATTTGCCTTCCCTAGTTTATCAAGAATGGTGATGTCAAATTCCTGCATTAGCAACAACCATCTTATTAGCCTTCCTAAAATCAAGGGATTATTCATGAGGTATCTTATGGTTGCATGGTCTGTATGCAAAAAGATCTAATAGTCTTTTATGTAGTGCCTGCATATTTTAAAAGCATAGATGACTGCCAAAATTTCCTTTTCTATCACTATATAATTAAAATCAACCCCTTGGAGGTTTTTGCTGACAAAATAGATTGCATTCTCAATTGTTCCTTCTTTATGTCCCAAGAAAGATCCAATAGCATAGTTTGATGCATCTGTATGAATATGAAAAGGAAGCTCCCAATTAGGGCCTTTGAGTACAGGAGCATGGGTTAAAGCTGCTTTCAAATCAGAGAATGCTTTGTCATAGTCCTTTGTCCACTCGAACTTAGCATATTTAGTTAGGAGATTGTATAGTGGTGCTGCCATTTTCCTGAAATATTTGATGAAATTCCTATATTACCCTACATGTCCCAAGAAACTTCTAACATATTTTTTCTTTGCGGGAATAGGAAGATTGGTAATCACCTCAATCTTGATTGGGTCTACTTGAATTCCTCTTTGAGAGATATAGTGGCCAAGGACTACTCCTTCCTAGATCATCATGAAGTATTTCTCATTTTTCAAAGAAATATTATGGTCTTCAAATCTCTGTAAAACCTTCCTTAGATTCTCTAATGCTTCTACAAAATTGGCACCATAGGTAGTAGAATCATCTAAATAGATCTCCATGCAATCATGTGAGATATCTGAAAATATGCTGATGACTTCTCTTTGAAAAGTTGTAAGTGAATTTCATAAATCAAATGGAAGTACTAAGTAGGCATAGGTTCCCCAAGGACAGGGAAAATTTTTATTCTCTCGATCCTCAGGTGCAATCTATATTTGATTATAACCACTAAATCAATCTAGAAAAGATAAATATTGCTTGCCTACAAGGGAATCTAGTACTTGGTCTATGAAGGGAAGGGGAAAATGATCCTTTTTGGTGGAAGAGTTTAGTTCCCTGTAGTCAACACAAAATCTCCATTTACCTCCCTTTTTAGGCACAATCACCAATGGAGACACCCATTGGTTGTCTAAGATAGGGTAGATAAATCCTACATCCAATAATTTTTGTAGTTCCCCTTTTACAATCTCCCTCAATGTAGGGTTAATTCTCCTTTGTGGATTCCTTACTAGAGTGCAGTCATCTCTGATATATATCCTATGAGTACAAAGATTTGGGTCCAATCCTTTCATGTCATGGTAGTCTCATGCAAATGCATGCTGACGAGTCTTCAACAGGCTTATCGGGGACAACTGCTGCTCTTGACTCAACTTGTTAATATTCAGTTGTTTCCCTTCTGACACTTGCACTTGTGTACTTAACTCAATAATATTTGTTTCACTAATGCTTGGCATTTTTAGTTCATGTGGCAGCAATGTATGAATGATATCAGTTGTTGTAGGAAGTTTAGTTGCAGGAAGAGTGGGAAAAAGTTTCTTCAATAGACCTGTAGAACTAGATTCCTAAGTGGATGGTTCTTCATGTATCTCATAATGGTTCTGAATTATGTGGGACAACACTTCATCTTCTTCCTGAAGCTACATGAATGGACTTCTTCCTATCATCATGAGTTGTGCCACTAAATTGACTTCCTTGGCCTCTTCTCCAACATGTGGCCATATGGGGTTATCCATATCATGGGATGGTTGAGTAGGAGGGTAGAGAATAAGATTTTTGGTGCTTTTCCCATCAAAAATAGTCATGTACCCTAATCGACATCCAATGTAAGCATCTGTTGTTGCTAGCCATGGTCTTCTTAGAATAATGGGATACCCACCTTGTGTAGCTTTAGGAGAAAGAACCATGAAATCTATTGGGTACTCCCAAGAGTCTAGAGTTACCACAAGGTCTTCTACTATACCGTATAGTTTGACAGTGGAACTATCAGCAAGCTGCAGGACAGTAGGAGTAGGTCTCATGTTTGCAACATTTAGTTGTTGCAGGATAACCTTAGTCATCACATTTATTTCTGCCCCCAATTCAATTAGATCATTCTTTATTTGGATCCCATTTATAAAAAATCCTACCATAGGACTACTTGGGTCAGTGTATTTGGGAATAGTAACTTTCCCAAGCATGATATCTACTAATTGTCCCTCCACATGAATGGTAGTGGGGTCTTTCTTTTTCCTACCTTGCTTTTTGAGGCATGCTTCCTTGACTGCTTTACCATATATAGGGACATATTTTATGGCCTAAAACAAAGTTATCTTGACACATATATGTTTCACCTGATCTAAAATGTCAAAGGTTGTTACCTCCTTCTCTTCCTTTTGTTTAACAAATTCTAACCTTTGAGGAAATGGTGCATCTTGATCAGTCTATTGAACTGGTTCAAGATTTTTAGGCACACTTGGTTGAATGGGAACATTCTAATGCTCCACTTCTTCCATAGGGAGATCAGCGATGATGGGAGTGGAAGGAGCTAGAAAAGTGGTTCCTGAGCACATATGGATGTCACTCACACTCACAACATATGCATGGAATTGATTAGGATCTGTAGAGTAGACTGGTTACTGCTATGGTTTGTTATTTGGGTTAGGTGTGGGTTGAGCTAGTAACTGAGTAGATCTAGGTGTGCTTGAGCTTGAGCTAGTTGGAGGAGGCATTATGGTAGGTTTTTGAGGCTATGGAGGTGGATACATGTAACTAGTTTTCTGATTTTTCCATTGTTGCCCTCCCCTCCATTGGGATGTCTGCTGCCAGTTTCCTAGAGGTGGTTGCCAATTCCCTTGAGATTTTTGCCACTAGGGTGGAGAGTTTTGGTGATTGGGCCAGGTATTTGGAGGGTTTTTCCAAAGTTGAGGTGGATATCCTCCATAGTTGGATGGATATGGTGGTTGTCATTGGTTACTAGATGCATAAGAATTGAAATAAGGCCTAGCAAAAGATAATGGATCTGGTGGCATACATTGTCTTGGAGCTCATGGTCTCCTTTGTGTAATGTAGTAGACTTGATCATCATCACCCTAGGTGGCTTGAACTCAAGTGGGACCTATTTTCTATCAATGTTGGCTACCATTTTGCATATATAGTCTTTCTTTTTTTTTCTTTTAATGAGTGAAATATTCTGCCAACATTGCCTCTGCCTCCTCATGTTTCTTCTTTGCTTAGAGTGTATCTAGAGGAGTGGCTAGATTTTTTATGATGTCTTGCTTGAAATATTCCAACAAGTGAGTAATCTCCATCCTTGAAACTCCATTGGTGAATGATTTACCCATAGAGGATTGGTAACCTCTTCCTTTCTTTGAAGCTACCCTGGAATAGTTTTGACATATCTTCTTAATATCATCCCAAGGCACTTGGATGATATCTCCTCCTCCCATTAGGTCCAAAGAATCAATGCAGTTGTCATTGATCACTCTAAGGAAGAGCATCTTTTGAGATTCTTCATTGAGTGTATGATGTGGAGATTTCTTCATGCAAAACATAAACTTTGAAATGTAATCCTCCAAACTCTCATCTTCCTTATTCTGCATCCTAAAGATGCCATCTCCTCTCATATCACTGCCCTTACAACATTCTTTGTATTTCTCAAGAATTTTTTTTTTCATATCATCCCAAGTCTCTACAATATTCCTGCCTAAGCTCATAAACCATCTTAATGTAGCTTCTTTCAAGGTGGTAGGAAAAAACTTAAGCCTATGAGCATCAATAGTATAGTCATAACTTCTGTAGAGGATATCAAACTCAAATAGGTATATGTCAAGGTCTTCAGTAACAATCCCATAGAAAATAGGAAGGACTAAAGTAGGGATATTTTTGAGGTTGTCAACTTCACTCTGATGAATGATGGGAAATGGAAAGGATGGTTGGTTGGGTCAGTTTATTTTTGCATCAGCCATGCCTACTTGGTGGAGTTCTAAAGCAAGTGGATTCTCAATCAGATTTTGGTCTTCAGAGGAAGTGTCAGAACTATTTAGATTGGGAAATGCATCAACAAAAGGGTGTGCCTCTTATTCTTTGTTGTCTCTTGGAATATTTTGAAGCTCTTCTAGCTAAAATGGGTCATTAGGAAGGAATCTCCCATAAGCATCTCTTCTTCTTCCTCTATGCATGCGGTATCAACTCAGTATTAGCCAACTCACACAAAGAATTGGTGAAAGAATAGCAAATCATTACTTCCTAGATGAAGGGTATGCTAAGAACAAACTTCAAAGATACTATAGCAAGAAAGAAACTATCAATGACTCCAAAGAACTTCCTAGTTTGACACCATCCCCGACAACGGTGCCAAAAAATGTTAACCTCCTGTAATGCTTTAATAACTTAGCCCTTAGAGCTATGACTTAGAGATTGGGAATTTGAACTAAGTAGCTATCTCACTCATCATGAAGGTGCATTTCATTGTCAACCCAGGGACATAAAATTGAAATGGGTTAGCATTGTATGTGCACTAGGACTCTACTACAGTCATCCATAAACTAGGAAAGAAATAATACTAGAAATGAAATGTTGGAAAAAAATCAACTTAAGCATTGAGCATGAATCAACAACTACACTAAGCATCAATAACTGGACTAGAAATGAAAGATAGAAATAGAAATCTCAGCAAATAGACAGGAAACTACTTTGTATGCCTTGGATGTAGGAACCGTCATAGAAAAAAAATTTAGTGGCTATAGGAACAAACAGTTGTAGAATATGAAACTAACTACTGAACATAAAATAAATTTTAAACTAAATAGGTGGAATTCTTAGCAAGTGGGCTCCCTTGAGTGATTCTTCCTTAATCTAACTCAAATGTAGAAACTTAGAATATCATATTATTTCTTTAAAACATGATTACAACATCTCAACAATATGACTATATTACTAAAATTGGAAAATGCAAGTACAATCTCAGAACATCCAACCTTATGAAAAGGGGCATCTGACCATTATTTATAGAGAGAAAAACTTTTGGCTAACCCTAACTACCTAGACAATTGACTTAATCAAAATAGGAGGATGCCACTTATTGAAAGCATAGAAAAAGATGAAGTTATGCATGTACCAAATTGGTCAAAGCAGACTTGTTCCAACAAGAATCTAGCACAACAAACTCCCTAGAATTCCTCAACAAACAAATATGACTATTAAAAAGGCAGTTACAATCTTTAATTCAAACTAGGATTTTCCTTACATTGAGAGTTTTCCCTCCTTTGACCTTTTAATGACCACCTTTTTTATTCTCTTGGCAATTGACCAGCTAGCAAGAGTTTCTCCACTTTTCAAGCTTCATTGATATCAACATCTGCATAATGATATTATCACACACAAACAATTGCATATCCAAAATTACCTTAAAGTAACATCCATTCAATTCACATGTAAAATTAACATAGATAATTCACATAGCATGTTAATGTTGTTAAAAGTCACAAGGATAAACTTATGCCCAAGGTCTATGGTTTTAAGGAAATATCATGGAAAATGTCAACAACCAAGTGCCAAAGTCTATGATAGAAAAAAAAGAGATAATAAGCCCTATCAAAATTGAGCCATTAATTGGACTCATCAAAAGGTTTTCCTAACAAGATTCATGATGATATTAGGAAACATTTACCAAAATTTATAGCGAAAAATTATGAGCTAGCCTCCAGACACCTAAGTGTATTCATAGATTTGATCGGCGATTTTGAGATAAACCATGAGGATGTTGTCATAAATTTGTTTGCTTAGTCGTTAAAAGAGGATGCTAGAGACTGGTACTCATATTTAGTAGTATATTCTATAGCTTCATGGGATGCTTTTATGATAGCATTTGTGGAACAATTTGGTGAAAAAATTAGTGCAAATGAGATAAGAAAAAGATTTAGGGAAATCCAAAAAGATGAAGAAGAGTTGGTTCCTTCTTTTAACCTTAGATTTATGAAGTCAATCAAAGATATTCCTGAATACTTGAGACCTAGTGATGTAGAGTGTTTGATTATATATCTTGGTGCTTTACACAATAAGATGAGTTATTTGATAAGGGATAAGGAACCTACAACATTATAGTAGGAATATCATATTGCTATGGATATTGAAAATACTATGAAATACTCAATTATGAAGGGATATATGGCTGCAAGTGTTTGTTGTCTGGGTACACATCATAAAGATGAAATAAATAAGGATGAAAAGGATGATCAATGTGATGATATTTTTTATGTCTCATTTTTCTCATTCTCACAACATATTGATCATGAAACAATTCATAATAGACTTCAACAATGTTCAAATGATGATTAGGAGTTGTTAATTTAGAGGTTGTCTAGCATAAATAGATATAAGGAGGAATCACCATATGAGTTGTTAGCAAGGTTTTTGGATTCCTTGTTATAAATGCTTAAAAGGTTATGACCTGAAGATTCAATATGTATAGACATATTATGTGACATTTATGAGTCAGGGCTCAGTACTTTTCCCAAGGACTTGAAACCTTGAGATTTTGATTAGAATTGCTGAGGAAAAAAACATGACTATGAAAAAAAAATGAGGTCTCAAAATAGTAGGGGTGTTAACCTTATTGAAAAAGATCAAGAGTTTTCCCAAAGAATGGGTAAGGATGTTTCTATGAATGAATGTGTGCATAACAATATGGATGATGATATTTTCATACTTGCAAATACTGTTGATGTATCTTTACAAGATGATAACCAAGGTAGTGAAGATAAAAATTCTAATTACTATCATGAGAAATACAAACCTTTTTGTGAGGAAAACTTGAAGCCACAAAAGTGGGATGTACAAATTTTATGGCAGAGATGGATATGTTTGTTTTTTAACCAAAGTCTTGTTGAGGAAGGAAGTGAACAAATCTACTTGGTGGAACAAATGTTATGTTTAAGTTGCCATCAGTCCTGCACATATGAGTCAATAAACCTATCACTTAATGGTGCATTTGAATACCTTACTACTGATCATATCAATTTTGAACTAGTTGATCCATCCTTTGAAACATTTTGTTTCAAGTTGAACAATGATAACTAGAAAGAAGAATCAAATTGCATCAGTGATCTTGAAACATAAATTATCTTTAATGTCTAGGATGATATGAATGATGCCCTTTCTGGGAATGACCTCACTTTAAGTAAAAGTAGAAGTGTTATGGAATCTAAGAAATTAACTTTTCAAGAAAATAGAGCATTGGGAAACATAATTGGTTTATATTGCTATGATGAATATGAACATCAGCTTGTACATGAGCCTATATATGAATGTTTCTTGTTCATTGCACAAAATGAATATGATATTTTCCCTCATATTAATAGTGAGAAAATAGATTATGAGTGTTTCACTTTCCCTATCCAATTAGATGAGCATTTGGTGGAGTACAATTGCAAGTTAAGTTAGATAGAATAATCCATTAATTATGTGTTTCAGTTAACGATTAATCACAATTCACAACTGAACATAAATAAGAGTAACAATGATAAGTTCATAATGGCTAGGTCCAATGACAGAGGCATGATTAGGGGATGGAAAATTCATGAGAATATTTTTAGCCTTAGCTTGATATAGACAATGGAAAATAATGGTTTTTGACAGAGGAAAGTATCAACCCAAAGTTTAGTGGCCTAGGGCCACCAAGTAAAGTTGAAGCCTGGTTAAACTGCAAGGTGTATATTGATAACTTTCACCTCAGGGTAAAGCTTCAAACAAGTGGAGATTGGATCTCCCGGCTAAGGTCCTTATGACCTATGTAAAAATTGTATATATGTTGGTTGTCCTAGTTTTTTCCTCTGTTCTTGGTCTACTTCACCCATGATTCTGGGATCTCACCATGCCTGCGAGAGGCATGTGTCCCCAACAAGAGCAGCTAATGGAACCCCTCAAAAAATTCTCTTGGTTCCATTTTAAAATTTTGCAATACTTGGCTTGGACCCTCATTTTTGGCCTAGGGTTATGTTCCTCATCACTATTTTAGGGTCTGTGTTGCCAAAGCCCCTCACAATTGACCTATGAGTCCAAAACCCCTTGGCCATTCTAATTCTGCATTGACTTGGTGCTCCCAATATTTGGTCATTTAAGTTGTCTCTTATGTCATTGAAATCATTGTTTTTGTAACACAGAAAAATGTATCTTTGGACATTTTCACGCTCTTTTGAGTTTTTCCTATGGATGTTGGCTTATTTTTTCCTTGATTTAGTGTTGTAATGTGGTCAACACATTCACATTAGGTCTTGTACCCTCGTGAATCAATAATAATTTTATGATGCCTTGCAAAAGTGTTGTGAAGTGTTGTAACACACTTTCACACTTTTCTAGGATCTTATTATTATATTTCACCTAAATAGCCTCTTATTATCATCTACCAAGCCTTATTTCAAAGTGTTGTAACAAAATTTCATGCTTTTCTAGGATTTTCATCAATATTTATACCTTTCTTATGCTTTAATTGGCCCCATTTTACACTTACAGGCCTTACTTAAGTGTATTTTTGAGAATGGACATGATAAACATCATTAAAAATATTCAATTTCTAACACCCAATTAAAATTCCTTGAGTGGGACTCATTCACCATTCTGGGACTCATATGCCACTATTGGGGGATGAGTCATGTTTGGCTCAAAAATCAAAATAAATTCAAAATTCTCACGTGTTATTATTTTCTAAGACCTAAGATCGGCCTCTAATGTAGTATCTTTGGGAATTATGGCATAATTATGTATGAATATAAGATTTTTCTATCCATTCCACCCCCAATCATTCATCCATCATGCAATCAAGTCAATAAAGCTAGTGTTAAGCATTTCAAGACTTCACAAGATCAATTCTAAGGCATTCAAGGGCAGATTCTTCATCCATTGTTGTAGAAATTCAAGATCCATCATCATGGAAAGTTTCTAATTGCATTACTTCATATTCATTCTTCACTATCTTATTTTATCATTTTGGTTTAATTACCTAAAAGGCGTTTGACCAAGGCAAACCCCTATCCTCTAACAATCAACAAGTTTTCCCCTCTTTAATGTGTGATTGCAAGTGTGCAGATTGAAGAAAAATGCCAAAATGATAAAGTTGCAAATGTTGTCAAAGTTGTCATGAAAAGTTGTCAAGACTCATGAAAACTTAGATATAGGGAAAAATATCCATCAAACCTACATGAAATCAGTGGGAAAGTGCTTATTTCATCCATCTTTAGAGGCTTACAAAGTTTCAGTTCGAGATTCTGCTCTTGGGGAACTTTTCAACAAAATGGGACTCATCCCCCAGTAGTGGTGAATGAGTCCCATTATAGGTGTTTCTTAGAGATCTTTGCAGATTCAGAAACCCTTTTGGATGAAACTTGTTTCGGGATAGTTTTCTAGAATTGGGACTAATTCTCCTAGAATGGCGAATGAGTCCCACTAGGCCTAGGTAAAAAGTAGCAATTTTAGAATTTCAGAGATATTTTCATTCTTCAACACATTTCTAGGTGCACACTTTTTGTTTCATAGCTTTCTATTTTTCTTTATTTACATTTCTAAGTCATTTTATAAGTCATTTAGAATTAGTTTACATATCACATTGTGTTTTCAAGCATCTTGCATTTTCCAAGTTTTGGGTATGTGCAGGATCATCATGGAAAAAATAGGCCCTTAAGTAGTGAAAAATTCAGAAAAATCAGAGTTAGGAAAATTCATGTAAAAAATTTGAATAAGTTATCTATATTATTTCAAAAATATGTAAGAATAAAATCTATAGAAAATTGAATGTAGTTTCTAAACTACTAGGTTTTTAAAAATAAAATAAAAATCTATTTGGTGAAAATTTGAAATTTCAATACAGTAGTACTTAAATTTCAGGGAAAAGATAAGAAGTAGGTGTCTGTCTGACCACCCTAACTACAATAAAATGATAATATTTTTTTATAAGATTTTAGATATAAGTAGAGGACTCATGTTTCGATGTGATGCATATTTTTTGTAATTTTTTTCCAAGTAAATAATAAATTATGATTTTTTTATTACAACTTTTAAAAACTATAAAAACTCGTATGTCTAACCACCTTAACTTGGTCAAAACTTCATGAAATTCATTTTTTTAATCCCATAGTATGTGAAGCGTAGAATGTGATGCATGTTTCAGATTCAAAAATGTGATATCATTTGAAAGCTATAGATGTTTTTCAATCAGCCTATCAATCAGGACTTTAGTCATAATTCAAATAGAAAATGAATAATATTTATTTATTAAATTCAAAGCAAAGCATAATTTATATTGGTGAAAAGTTGAGAATCTCCTTTAAAAACCCTTTTCGTTTCAACAATTTTAGGTAGAAAAAAAGTTGTCAGCCACATACCCTACACATACCCATCATATCACCACTTTTTGGCCCATCATGATCCTACACATACCCTTTTGCATTAGTAGTTAATCTCTTTTATCAGTTTTCAGCCTTTAGGACAATCCCCTTTGACATATTTCAATCTTCTTTGCATTGAAATCTTAGGGGTTTGTTCTTGAATGAAGTGATTGATGTTTATCTCTCTCCTTTTAGGTGCAAAACTCTAGAGGTGGAAGAGGTGACAAAAATATTTATTTCATTTTGGTGAACTTGCATTTCAAATACCTTCTTTTCTGATTTGGATTCCATCATCATCCTAGAATTAGCTTGCATTGAATTTTGCATTACTTCATGTGCCAGGGAAAATTTAGTGGCAAATAATTAAAACCGAGACCTCCAAAAATGGCAAATAGTACAAGCTAAAAACGATGTTGAATCACCAGGTTTTTCCAAAAAAATAATTGTCTCGATTAATTCGCCTATGTAAATGATGCGTCATTGGAACTGATTTTCTAGTAGTTTATACTATAATTACAAATATTAATTAAATTTGCCAGTAATATTATATTACTACCATTAATTTCAAGGCAATATCGCCACAATAATAAATTACCATTTAATTTTAGGGATATTTTAGCCTTGAATAGGGATTTAATTTATTGCCATCAAATCATTGATTATCATTTTAATCAAATGGCTACAAGTTGATTTTGTGCCCTAATACGCACATACCTTTTAAAAGGCTTGTTGAGGCCCATAATTTGTTTTGGTCCACATGATTAGGTTTAATCGTGTGGACCAAAACAAATTTTGGGCCTCAACAAGCCTTTTAAAAGGCATGTGTGTATTAGGGCGCAAAATCAAACCAAAAAAAATTTTGGGCCTCAACAAGCCTTTTAAAAGGAATGTGCGTATTAGGGCGTGGAATCAACCTGTTGCCATTTGATTAAAAAGCTAATCAATGGTAAAAATTTCACTTTTCATTTAGTCTTAATTTTAAAGTGATATTTTAAAAAAATACTTGATCCGCGAGGGGGCATTGCCCCCTCGACCCCCACAAGGGGGATCTTCCCCCTTGACCCCCATAAGGGGCACTACCCCTTGACCCCACCGGTGGCTACCGCCCCCGGGCCCCTACTTCAATATTATAAAAAATAAAAATATATGGGGGAACTGCGTCGACCAACTATGCAAATTTTTAAAGGGGAGATTCGCCGTTGTAATTAATATTTTTAGTGATTATTCACTAGGATTCGCCACTGTGATTATTATTTTTACCAATTATTCATTAAGATTCACCAATATTTTATAATTTTTTTTAATAATGTGCATAGATTCCCCAAGAAAATTAATTATTTTTTTCAAATAAAAGGAAAGATTCGCCAGGATTTTACACCTTCGCCGAGGGGGGGTTTCTTAAAGTTGTCCCTGTCATGTGCATTCTAGGGTTTCAAATTTTTGCATTAGTGAAAGTGCATATAATTTACATTTTTGCATCTCAAATAATTGAAAATCATATAAAATCTACATTTTCATTTAGTCTTTAGGACATCCAACATAAAAACCATCAAAACCAATTGAATTTTTTTTTTAATTTTGAAATAAATCCTTACTGGGACTCATTCTCCATTCTAGGCGAATCAGTCCTAGTCCAGATTTTTAACTACCTATTACAGCATCAGAAACCTCATTTTTGTGCTTCCTAAGCCTCCTAGTATCATATACTATAAGTCTGGAAAGTTTCAAGAACATTTATTTTATGCATCTAGGTCAAAAACATCAATTTAGGGTAGTCATTTTTGAAAGCATTTCAATTACAAGCATCATTAGATCTAAAAATGCTCACATTTCTAAAACTTTTCATCACATGGATTAAAAGACTTTTCACTTTTGCATATATAATGTTTACATTTATAAAAATTTGCATAAGTTTGATAAAAGTGCTTTTTATTTTGGGATATACATTGTTTGAAAATTCTTAAAGCTTTGCATACATTGGATAAAAGTGTTTTGCATCTTTGGATATACATTGTTTACATTGTTGAAACATTGCATGAAATGGTTACAAGTACTTTTCATTTTTGTTCAAACAATGTTTGTGTCTTACATATCTAGAAATGCCAAGAAAAAATTCCTATCCCCTCCCTATGGGAGTGTTTTATTGAAATAGAATACAACCTTGGACATGCCTAATGATCATATTAGTTCCTCTCCTAATATCTCTCCTATTGGTGACGAAGAAATTTTGGTATAAGAACCAATCAATGAGAGTTTTGAGAATCCTAGTTGTTTCTCTCCTCTTACCTCTCTTAGTGGACAAGACATTAATGAACAAGACAACATAACCATAGGTAATCATGACAATAACATTTTTCTTTCTCCTTGCATCTCTCATAGTTGTGAAGAAGATACTTTGATGTTAGAAAACACAATCAATGAAGGTCATGAGAATCTTAGTTGTCTCCCTTCACCTAGTGAAACCCTTATTGAGCAAGAAAATTCAACCATTGATCATTCCCCTACTTGCGATGAAGTCCTTTTAGAAGAAACAACCTTTGAATGTCAAGAACATTTGGTTTGTAGTTCTCCTAACAACCTTCCTCCTAGGAAGAATATCATCGTGCAAGAAAATGTGACCATTGACACATATCATTCAAACACTAAACCTTCCCTAGGTGAAGATAATAAAGAGACATTAGAATCCCTTTCACTAAAAATTCATGAAAATAAAGGAAAGAATCTTGAGGTTATGATGACACAAGTGGGATATCCTTTAATTAGTGAGCATCCTAAGTCACTTCCCACTAGTGAATCACACAAAAAACTAAGAGATTTATTGAAATCCATGATGCAATATAATCATAACAATGTTTTGCAGCAGCCAAGTTGTAACTTAGTGACTCAAACATATAGGGGACCACACAACACTCCCACTCCATTACCTTTTCCTCAACATAGTGTTCCTAGTGTTGATGACCTTAAAAAGACTTGCTAATATATTTGTATGGAAACTTATTTAACTATCACCTACATTCAAGTTTCTATTTCAAGAAATGTTGCAAATAAAGCAGGAGGAGATCCAATCTTACATAAAATTAAATAGTGTAACATCCTCCTTTCATCCCATGCAAGTCACCCAATCAGAAATAACATTCCCCAAACATGAATTACCCTCACTTGAGATTCAAAACAAGAATGACCCCTTGATGATAAAGGTGATCATTAATGAAACTTTAGTTAGGAACACCCTCATAGACAATGGAGAAAAAATTAATGTTTGTAGCATGGACCTCCTAAAAAAACTTGGCATGGACAAAAAGCTCATTCAACTTAATGATGTTCATATTCGTGGCTTTGACAATATTAATAGGTAACTACTAGGGATGATCACAACACCTATTGAGTTCAAACCTGTAGTGTTGCTTACTTCTATACATATCATGCAAGGACCCCTTCCATACAATCTTCTCCTAGGGAGACCAGGGATTCATGCTATGAAAGGAGTCCCATCTACTCTTTACTATGTAATGAAATTTAAATACAACAAGAAGATATACATGATTGATGCAGATGAACAAAGTTATGAATCATATGATCACAACACTTCCAACTCCCCTAATAATTTCATTCCAAGATCAAAAATTGAACCTATACAAGTTGATGCCAACCCTTCACCCACAACAAAACTCTTTAGTGATAATTAGGGGTTGTTAGATTCTATGCCTTCTTTCAATAAAATTTCCAAAATCTCACCCTCATGGTCCAAAGAGTCATATACAAGCGATTCATTTTCAGACACAAGTTCTAGTAGTGATTGGGGTTTCACACCTTTGTTTAGGGGAGAGTGTGAAATATCACAACCTAAACCAAAACAACCTTGTGTTTTATATGCTCAACTTGGTTCTACATCAACAACATTAACCTATGATAGTGATGGGGGCTATCTAACTCCCATCCATCATGGGGAGATGACACATAAAATTAAAAAGGATTTTTGTTCTTCTAAAGAAGCCCATCCTTCTCAAAAGCATAAACCCCCTTCATCTAACTTGGACGATTGTTATGGTATTGGATACAATTTCCCTCCTTCACATGGATACAATGAACACACAAAGCAAACTGACATATCATACTCTTTCAAGAAAGATCTAGAGTTACCTCCCTTATCTCCATTTTCATCTAAGACTTTAAACAACAAAATTCAGTTGACATCTCAAGGAGTGTGGTGCTCTTCTTTTTGTTCAAGCACCTGATTCCTCTAACTGATATGTACTTTCATCCTATTCAACTCACCTTTTTCTTGCACTAAGTGGGGGCAAGGGTTTAGTTAGCCTCATTTTTTGTTGTCTCTTTTTTCTAGTCATTAACCTTTCATGAACATATAAGAGCAAGCTTGGGATGTGGACGACATGCCTTAAGTTGACTAGCATGTGACATACTTATTCATGATGTACCTCAATTTAGAAACATATGACTTGGCATAGAGCTTTCTACTTTTTCTCTCATTTCTTCTTTCATTTGCTACTTTAAAGCAATTGCTCACAGTGATGGTGTAGCAACTACTTTAAAGTGGGGGAATAC
The DNA here is from genome assembly GCA_007258455.2 of Sequoia sempervirens. NCBI lineage: Eukaryota > Viridiplantae > Streptophyta > Pinopsida > Cupressales > Cupressaceae > Sequoia > Sequoia sempervirens. The sequence continues at coordinate 206,805,214 of VDFB02168118.1, read as the reverse complement.
ATAGAAATCTTTTGGAAAAAATTTCATGGCATGATTTTTCTTTTTTTCTTGTGATGTGACCTCTTCTTGGTGGTGTCATTGGGTTTGATGTCGTATAAGAGTGTATGATCTTCTGAAATGGAATGATTTAAATTATGCATCCCATGGGAAACGATCTGAAACCTTGACTTGTCCTCTCTTGGAGACATTAGGCATAATTCTCCCGAAGAAGAATACCTTACACAAACAAAGAAAAATCCCTTTAACAAAATTTTTACATGACATTCAAAAGTATTTACAAAATAATTTTCATTGTGGTAGCCTTATTAAAGTTATTAGGAGGTATAACTTTGGTATGGTTGAGTGGGAAGTCCATTCTGAGGCATGACTTTCCCCATAGCCACCTGCATGTGTGTGAGTGCATACCAGCCATGAGTGTATGTTTCTCACCTTTTAGGACTTCTCACCCAACGAACAGCCAAGAGTTTTGTTGCCTTAGAGTGAGTATTTATTTTTCAAACAAAAAGCTTAGATCTAATCCACAATATGTTGGAAAATGGTCAAAGCTTGATCCACCTTTTTATTTTTGCTCATTTTTACTTCTCTTCCTTCTATTTATTGTCATTGCATGATCGCATATCTTGTTTTGTTGTAAATCATTCACCTTGTGCATGTCCTTTTGTACTCATGTTGGTTTGACTTAGGATCTTGGATCCTAGGGACTTGGTTACCTCCTTCATCTCTGTTATCCTAGACCATCTGCATTGCTACGATTGGACCCCTCTTGAATGTCTACTTTAGTGTGAGTTTTGTTAGAGCCTTTCTTGGTTGTCTTTCAGGTTCTGGTTGTGTGCCCTTGTTTTTCATTGCAAATCCTTGGCTTGTGAGTCTTATCTTTCATTTTAGCACGTGGGTTAAATGGGCTCCCACAAGGGTTGAGCCCAGCATGCTAGTTTTCATCTCTCCGGTGGGGCGGCCTCTGTTAGGGTTTTTCCTGGCTTTTCTTTTCCCCATTTTTGGGCTTTTAGTTCGGTTCCCCTTTCTCTTTTGCTTGCCTTGGCTTTTCTTTTGTTTTATCAAAGGTGGAATGGATGCTTGAATGGAACTAGAACTTTCAAATTCCGCCGGTTCTATCTTGTTCACATCCATCCTTAATTCTGATTCCGCATGATTTCGAGTTTTTCCTTTTCCCCGGTGACGGCCGGCCGGTTGTTTTCTCTCCACGTTTCTTCCTTTGTTTGTTTCTTTGTTTCTTTGCATGCTGATCGGAATGGAGAATCGTTTTAAACCTTGTTCGGAGCTTTTGTTCATTTCCGCTTTAGAGCCTTTTACTTAGGTAGATCTGAAAGAGCGTGAGTTCTCGCAGGTTACGGAGCTTTTTCTCGTCTGCTCCTACTGTTTTTCTTGTCTGCTTTCGACGAAAGCGAGCCCTTTGCTCATTGATTTTTTATTCATTGACCTACTGGCGGTACATCAGAATTGTTCTCGCGCCTTTGTTCATCGTTAACCGTCTTTGTTATGTTTCACGGCTCCTGATTTTCTGTGGACGCTCTCTTCCCCCATCCAATTTGAAATGTTTGAGTTTGTCTATCGGCAAGACATTTCAGATGTCTTGATGATTGAATTTATCTTTCAAGCCGCAGTCGGCAAGACTTCTATTGTATTTAGGCAATGGAAAGTATTTTCTATCGGCTTATGGTATATAGTTAGGATAGGGTCTTATCAAAATTGAAATGTTATACCGACTCGCTTTAGAATGAGCATTTTGGTAAAGTGTAATGCCATCAGTGTGAAGTCACGGCGAATTTGCAAGGTCACACCGATCGATGGTGTATGGAAGTGTATCGGCAAGAGTCTAGGTTTTTAGAATAAGTCTCGACGAAGTGTCTATGTCTCGCCGACATAACATATGGGATTCACTTCGGCTATACTTGGAGCATTCGGTGTAACATCTCAGCGACACACAAGTGAATGAAGACTTTCGAAAAGACATGGTATGCTCTACAGGAGGTCTTCCCGATATCTTAATATTATAGCGATGCACAAAAAGAAAAAGGTTTCATTCGGTGTGAGATCATTAATGTCTTGGCGATCTATTGTGAGCTGCAGGATGTGGAAAGGTAAAACCCGAGCAACTTAAAGGCCACAAGTGTGCATGTGCCAAATGTGAACGGTGATGTTTTAATCAGAATGATATAGGTGCTCGATGGTAATCAATGGCCGAATGTCAGGTATGCCATGCAGAGGACCACATAGATCAATGGCCCGCAGTGGCCGATGATAGAGATCAAGGGCTCTTGTTTGACTTGTCGATAAAATGTGATCGATCAATACATCCTGCAAGGAATGCGATGGCCGCCCAATCTCGGATGATCGACGGTCGAGTTTCAAACTAAACCATGGTTAGGGTTTGGTATTGACGGTGTGCACGAAAAAACTAGAAGCTTGGAGCATTCATGGTGACAAAGAATTGGTCGTTGGCTCTGCCGAGCTAGCATTCATGGTGACGCGACTCTGGGACAAGGACGACATGGCTCGAGTATTGACGCATGGATTTGGTGGCGGATTTGGTGCGAGTTGATTGATCTCTATCCATGCAAGAATGTCCCTCCTGACAGAGATCCGACCAGAGGCATTTATGAGACCAGAGAAGTTGTTGAAGGTCATAGCGAGGGTTTTGATTGATCACGATGTAGTTGGGGTCTGACGTGGACTGGTGATGTGGCCTCCCTGCTATTTAGGATTTTTCACTAATTGTTTGACGGTATTTTCCCCTCGCCAGCCTTTGTTGCTTCCCCATTCCTATAAAAGGAGAATCATGGCCAGATAAGGGTTGGTCCCTTGGGTTTGGTTCCTTTGGTTTAGTTCCATTTTTCGAAGTTTGTGGACCTCGATAGATAGGTTTATAGTCGTTGGCTTTGAGTCTGTGAACTCTAATGTTGAATTCCTCTGTAAATGCAATCAGTTAAGCAGGAATACATGAAGATGCTTATCTTTCATGCATATCATCAGATTGTCTCCACATTTGTAGGCTTTTAATCATTTGAATAAATGCATGCATAAGGTGTTTTTGTTCATCTTCTCATACTTCATGGGACTGTGTTATTTGTTGATAGGTCTACTTCAAGGAAGCAGTTAAATCCTTTGAATAGATAGCAGTGATTATTTGTTTGCAGGTTGGATTTGGTAAGAAGAGTATAGTTGATACAAGAGCCGAATTGTCAGTGTAAGGCACTGATAGCTGATGTAAGGCATTAGAAAAACAAAATCCACTGATTGAGTCCTATTTGTAGATGAATTCCATCTTTTGTGTGTGACTCCATGACCCTGGATTAGGCACTGATCTATCTTGCACCCTATCCCTCTCAGAAAACAATTCATATAAATCATTGAATATCTTTGCTTGATGTCTTGTCTTGCCTAATTGTTGCTTCAAGTGTTTTGTAACTAAGAATCTAGCCCCATTTGAAGTTCTCAAAACTTGGCATCAGGAGTCATATGCTATAAAAATAAATTTCTAGTCTTATTTGAGGCATTGTGTGGGTATACCCACCCTGGTTTTGCAGAGCCTAAAGTGCAGAAGATCACAGTCTTTGACTGAATCTTGTCAGTTGGTCTAGGTCCTCTGAGCTGCCCTTGATTGGAGATGGCTACCCCATAGGTAGAATAGGAGACAAACCTGGTTTACAAGAAAAAACCACCAACAAGTTTGAAGTAGGTTCATCCTCTCACTAAAGTGGGGGTTAAATGTAGCATAGAAAAATGTATCTTTGGACATTTTCACGCTCAATTGAGTCTTTCTTGTGGATGTTGGCTTATTTTTTCTTTAATTTAGTGTTGTAATGTGGTCAACACATTCACATTAGGTCTTGGACTCTTATGAATCAATAAGAATTTTTTTATGCCTTGCAAAAGTGTTGTGAAGTGCTATAACACACTTTCACACTTTTCTAGGATCTTATTATTATATTTCACCTAAATAACCTCTTTCTATCATTTACCAAGCCTTATTTCAAAGTGTTGTAACAAAATTTCACACTTTTCTAGGCCTGTCATCAATATTTATACCTTTCTTATGCTTTAATTGGCCCCATTTTACACTTACAAGCCTTACTTATGCGTATTTTTTAGAATAAACCCAATAAACATCATTTAAAATATCTAATTTCTAACACTCACTTAAAATTCCTTGAGTGGGACCCATTTTCGATTCTGGAACTCATACACCACTACTGGGCAATGAGTCTTGTTTGGCTCAAAAATAAAAATAAATTCAAAATTCTAGCAAATTATTATTTTCTAAGACCTAAGGTCGACCTGTGATGTAGTATCTTCAGGAATTAGGGAATAATTATGTATACATATAAGTTTTTTCTATTCATTTCACCCCAATCATTCATCCATCATCCATTCAAGTCAAGCAACCTAGGGTTAAGCATTTCAAGAATTCACAAGATCAATTATAAGGCATTCAAGGGTAGATTCTTCATCCATTGCTGCAAAAATTCAAGATCCATCATCATGGAAAGTTACTAATTGCATTAATTCATATTCATGCTTCACTATCTTATTTTATCGTTTTGATTTAATTACCTAAAAGGGGTTTGACCAAGGCAAACCCCTATCCTTTGGGTATGTGTAGGATCATGATGGGCCAAAAAGTGGCAATATGATGGGTATGTGGCTGGCAACTCTTTTTCTACCCAAAATTGATGAAATGAAAAGGGTTTTTAAAGGAGATTCTCAGCTTTCCACCATTATAAATTATGCTTTACTTTGAATTTATAAGTAATTATTATTCATTTTCTATTCAAATTATGACTAAATTCTAATTGATAGACTAATTGAAAAATATCTATAGTTTTCAAACAATATCACATTTTGAATCCAAAATATGTACATTCTGCTTCGCGATACTATAGGATAAAAAGAAAATTGAATTTCATGAAGTTTTGACCAAGTTAAGGTAGTGACATAAGAGTTTTATATTTTAAAAGTTGTAATAAAAATTCATAATTAATTATTTACTTGGAAAAATTACAAAATATGCATCACATCGAGACATGAGTCCTCTTCATACTTATATCTAAAATATTATAAAAAAATATTATCATTTTATTGTGGTTAGTGGTCAGACATACACCTATTCTTATTTTTTCCTTGAAATTTAAGTACAACTGCATTGAAATTTCAAATTTTCACCAAATAGATTTTTTTTTTATAAAAAACCTAGTAGTTTAGAACTACATTCAATTTTCTAAAATTCTATTCTTACATATTTTTGAAATAATATAGATAACTTATTCAAATTTTTACGTCAAGTTGTCTAACTCTAATTTTTTTGAATTTTTTGCCACTTAAGGCCTTTTTTTCCATGATGATCCTGCACATACCCCTCTAACAATCAACAAGTTTTCCCCTCTTTAATGTGTGATTGGAGGTCTGCAGAATGAAGAAAAATGCCAAAATGATAAAGTTGCAAATGTTGTCAAAGTTGTCAAGACTCACAACAACTCAGATCTAGGGAAAAATATCCATCCAATCTACATGAAGTGGGAAAGTGCTTATTTCATCCATCTTCAGAGGCTTACAAAGTTTCAATTCAAGATTCTGCTCCTGGGACACTTTTCAATAAAATGGGACTCATCCCCTAGTAGTGGTGAATGAGTCCCACTGTAGGTGTTTTTGGAGATCTTTGCAGAGTCAGATACCCTTTTGGATGAAACTTGTTTTGGGACAATTTTCTAGAACTGGGACTAATTCGCCCAGGATGGTGAATGAGTCCCACCAGGCCTAAAAAGCAGTAATTTTAGAATTTCAAAGATATTTTCAATCTTCAACACATTTCCAAGTGTACACTTTTTGTTTCATAGCATTTTTTTTTCTTTATTTACATTTCTAAGTCATTTTCTAAGTCATTTAGAATTAGTTTGCATATCACATTATGTTTTCAAACATTTTGCATTTTCCAAGTTTTGCATTAGACGTAGTTAATCTCTTTTATTAGTTTTCAACCTTTAGGACAATCCCCTTTGAAAAATTTCATTCTTCTTTGCATTGAAATATCAAGGGTTTTTTCTTGAATGAAGTGATTGATCTTTGTCTCTCTCCTTTTAGGTGCAAAACCCTAGAGGTGCAAGAGGTGACAAAAATATTTGTTTCAGTTTTTACCAAACCCCTGGGTTTAGGTTTGTCGGTCACTTAAGGAATTTTCAATGGTCAAATTTTCCTATGTTCATGCTTGATTTTCATTTTTAATTACTTAAGTCTTAAGCCTTCATTCCTAAGGTCAAGCTCTCATTGGTCTAGAAGTGGCCCCCTTTTTAAATTAACTTTGCAGCATGTGTAGAATTAGGTTTTCAAGTTGGCCATGTGATCATCAAGGGCTAATCAAGAAAATTCCCCATGCACTCAAGCATTTTTATTCCTTATTATTTTATTTGCATAGGTTGTCAGGCGTTAGCCACATGTCTTTTGCATTGGCGGGCCTTGTTCTCCTTGGTAAAGATAGCTAGTGCTATTAGAAGATGATCAACAACTGTCATTAAGTAATGTGGCTACATGTTGGCCACTTCCCGTGCTCCAATGTTGTTTTATTTCATATTATTTTAAACACACGGGCTAGTGGACGATGATTGCATGTCATGTCTAGTAGTGGAACCAATGTTTCTAAAAGGCCAGCGTGCGTAGCTTTGAAAAAGATCAATGATGGACATGACAACATGTGTTTTCATTAGGACCATTCCCCACATGCCCATTTATTTTCATTCTTCAATAAAATAATCACATGGGCTAGCAGGAAAGATGAAATTTGTCACTCCATGGAGGGACCCACTAGAATATAGGGATGGTGTGTGTTTCTAGAGAATAGAGATCAATGGTCGATGGCGGGTGATGTGGGTCGATCCTGACCACTCCCCGCCATCCCATAAAGGGCCCACTTGTGTCCCATTTTTTTAGTGGGAAAAAGGGAAAATTCCATGTGGAACATTTTAAAGGCTAAGATGGATTCTAGTGGAGATAAGGTGCTACTAAAATATTGGCTAAGACTGTTCTAAGAAAAACCTGGCACTAAATTAGAACTAATTCTTGGGCACGCATATGAAATTTGGGAAATATTTTTATGGCCATCAAATTTTTCAATCTCTGGTACACGTGGGAAGGTGAAATTCAAGTAAGGTAGAGTACAGACTAATATTATGAAGTGAAATCATGATCGCTCCCCACTGTCTTACTGTGATGAATTGTAAGTAAATTAGTTCTCATGGGCGAGCAAGTAAATGTGACACAGCAGGTTTGGTTAAACACTAAGTGTGTGGTTAATATGAAAACTAAGTGAATGTTTATCTCACTTGACTTTTTTGATTATGGAGAAGCATCAAGTGTGTGCATTTAATTTTGTCATAATTAATCATCTTGATTGATTATCCATTGATTCACTTCAAGGTATGATCCACGACTAAGGTTCAAAATCAAGGTAATTGATTGCCTGCACTCTCACACAAGCTTTCTTGGAAAATTAATGTAGACACTCTCTAGTTGTTATATTTAATGAAGATCACCTACTTTTTTTATCACTATTAGATTGTTTGTGAGAATAAAGAGTTAAGGAGTAAGTGTGTTTAGTTTTATGTAGTAATTGCAGAATTTTAGCTTGTTATTTCTTAGTTGGGTGGTGTCTTTGTCCCAAGGAAATTTGATAAATTGTTTAGTCAAGAAATGTGTAAGGTAAGTGTATCTATCAACTTGGTCTAAAGGTCAAGGAGACTCAACCCTCTTGAGTCTTAGGGAGATTCTCCCCAAAGTGAGCAAAATATGTCTGAAATCCCTATGACTCCAAATAAGAAAACAAAAGTTGTCAAGAAGTATGCATAGGTTGTTCTCAAGCATTCTTATCATCTAAGAAGCCGAATTATCTTGGATAAATTGGTCAAGGGTAAGGAGCAGAAAATTGATAGGCATGAGAGGGAAGCTGCGAGAAAGAATAAGTATCATCAGGCTTATATGGGATGTCATCATTCTCCTATTGAAGTATCAGATGATTCTTCTGACAATGGAGTTGAAAATAATTTAGGTTACCGCCAATATCTCATGGCCATGATTGATTTGATTGATTCTAAGGATGAGGTGGTGATGGCTACTCCACTTTCAATAAGGATACCAAGCGAGCATACTTACTTTGCTACTAACAAGGAAAACTAGCACCCCATTACCTTTCTGAGCTAGTGATTGGTTTTTGGTCCTTTGTGCTAACTCATTGTCATGTGGGTCTCTATTTATTTATGCCTTCAGTGTTGATGGTGGAATTTCCTAGTTCGGTGTGAACTTTCATATTTTTGATGCTATGATGGCGACACCTTTTCAAGATTGCCGTGTCTTCTTTGACTAACGTTTTTTTGGAGTTTTGGTTTTTTCCTACCTTTGTCCTACAAATAATTACTTGTAACTGATTGGGGAATATTTTCACATTCTAGTGAAATTCATTTTGAAATGAATGTGAAATGTAGGTGTAATTCAGCCCAATTCTTGTTGCTCTGTTGTCTTATAAAAGGGATTTCAAGGTTGATTACAAGAGAGAGGTCAGTGGGTAGTTTTCTTTGAAGGGGTTATACATAGAGACAAAATGGATAATGAAATTTCTAGTAATATGTTTTAGGGATAAAGTCAGTCAGTATGTATATGGTTCTTCGATAATGATAATGATAATATATATAGTAGAATAGTATAAAGTTTCTACATGTTACTCTCGTATGTATAGGTTATAAAGACTATGAATAATATAATCAATGATTATCTTATTTTTCTCTGTTGGTTCCCAATAGATGTGTTGTTCTATTCTTTCTTATCACTTCAATGAATGTATTTAAATGCTTGAATATACCAGTGGGTTTAAAATAAATCGTGTATGAGGATTCTAGTAAGAAGTAAATTGTGGAAATGATAAGGGGGAATATTGTATTGCAATATTTTCAAGGCTTCAAGTATTGTCAAATATAAAATTGTTATCTTATCATGTGGGTATTTGGTTTGACTCTATTCCAAGAATATGGAACTAGTTTAGCAAAGTAGTTATACTCCAATTGTGGTGACCAATCCAACAAATGATCACAAAAATACAATCAACTTACTTGTAAATATCTTTCTGGGTGTGTGTGAATCTTAATGAATTACATTTTCTCTTGTTTAAGTTAGTCATTGTCATGAAGGTCATCAAAATCTTCAGGGTATTGTGTCTATTAAACATTTAAGGAGAATCATCTGTTTATTCTATGTTTGATACCTAGACACACCAGTATCTGTAAACACAATATTTAGGATTACCCTCCTAGGTTTCACAAAGCCCGAAGTGAAGAAGTGAAGGCCTAAAAAACCTAACTTATGTCTTGGCCAATCATTACCCTTACTAATAATTGAATTCTAGCAGGTTCATAGGTATGTGGTAAGAATAAGTTTGGTTCTTAAAAAATCACCAACTCCCATGTATAGTATCATCACCAAGAACATGGTGAAAATTATTGCATTTTACCTTAATGTGTGGTATGCCAACAAGAACTCTCTCCCCATAATATTTTTTGTTTCCCAAAGTACCATGGGGTAGGATGAGGCCGAAACTCCTTTCAGTCTCTTATCGGTCACTTTGCCATTGAAGGCTTGTTGTTGCCTTGTTGTATTTAGAAATAGCAGAGTATCCATTCCTCACACTTCTCAGACAATTTTCTCCACTATGCCAAGTTAGATCGACCTCATCTTTGCTTAATCAATCAACAACTTTGGATTTTTTTATCAATCAATGGCCTTACCCCATCATAATTACAAGCTCGATTATGCGACGCGGGCGTAGCCAAATCCACATCCTAGTCAATCGATACGCCTTTTCTTAGCTAGTTTGAGATCATGCAAAACCTGTCACTTCCCTTGCTTTGGGACTTTCTATCATGTCCTACACCTCTCTCCCTATTTATGGATGTTGTCTTATCTTTCTTCCCACTTCAGATTTGGCCTTTATTATAGTATGTGTTTTTCTTTCCACTGGCTCTATTAGATCTTCCTCAATGTCTTTTTCCAATTTTTGCCGTCCATCATTATGGAATGGTACGGTCAGCACGGTTTCACATTACATGTATCACCAGCTTCTAGCCGGCTTTGCTTTGAAACAGCCCATGCCATGTTGACCATTACAACCTTGATCCGTTATTTTGAAGACGCTTTTGTTGGATTTGTTGTTTTGTCGGTTGTTTGATGCGTGTAGATGGTTTAAGCCTTTAGTTTTGGTCACTGCTTCCTTCTTTATCCAGCATTAATTGCAGCCAGAATCTCCACTCTGGAGTAAGATGTGACGATTCACAGTTGGAATCAGTTGCAATTATAGGTTGTGGCGAAATTCTACTTCATTGTTCATGCATAATCCCAAAGGTATGAATTTCTCTACTAGTGTTTTACCTTGCTCATCCTTGGCTATGCAACCAGCCCCTCCCGGGCCCTGGTTTCCATGCGAAACTCCATCAAAGTTGATTTTAATCCAACCTTATTCTAGCTCTTTCCATACTACCTCTTTTCTTTTTAATTTTTGTGAGTCTAATTCACTGCTTTCACTAAGCAATGGAGGTTTCAATCCACTAAAAGCTTCATCATTTTTTCATCCCAATTGGTGAAAGTTCTCAACTTGAAATCCTTGCTACGAGCATCCTCATTGAATAGTTTCATGATGCTCCTCTCTATATTTTCCCATAGTCCATCTTCTCCCATTTCTTTTCCATGAAAAATCCTTATGTTCCTCTCCTTCCAAATTTCCCATATTACTGTGGATGGAGTGATTTTCCATATCCCTCTGAATACTGATTTTATGTGTTTCAATGGCCACATCTTGAACCAAGTTTCAATGCCTGCTGGCATGGGACATTTCCAATTTAATTTACTCCTCAAAAAATTCCAACAGGTGTTCGCATATGGGCATGTCAAGAGCAAGTGGTCTACTGTTTCTATGCAGTTTTTACACATCATACATCTACCTAGGCCTTGAACTCTAAATGTTGCTAATTTTTCTTCGATGAGGATTCATTTTTGAATTTCCATCCAAGCAAATACCCCTGGGGATTTGGGGAGGAAAATTTTCCCCCACATCAGTTTGCATGGCCAATCTTACCTTGTAATAGATAACTCTTTAATTTTGCAGCCAAACTTCACTTTGTATGTACCTGTGGTTGACCCACACCATCAAATTATATCCTTATCATTAGAGGGGTTGAAATGTTTTCTCTTGAGGATTTCTCTCAATGAGTCCTTCTAGGCTTGTGGGGCATTGAGCTCCTAAATGTCATTCCAATTCCAGCTAGGGACTCCATTTTCAAACACTACCCTCCCATAGTTGCATAAATTTTGTTCCCATACTTGCAAGGCCTTTGCCTTGAGTTCTACCAATCCTGAGGTGTTATCAATGGGTGGTTTACCACACTAGGAATCACTCCAGAAAGAAGCACTTTTGTCATCTCTAATCTCCTAGGTGATGTGCTTGGTTACTATATCCCTACAGTCCAAAATGTAATTCCAGATTGTTGATCCTTTTGGTGGTGCTATCATAGTGAGGATGCAGGTTGGATCATTCGAGTCCGGATATTTTCTCCTCAAAACTCTAACCCATTTTTGCTCACCTCTTGCATATAGGTCCCATACCAATTTGGGTCCCATAGCTTGGTTCATTATTGTAACTAGCTATTTTAGTCGTGCTCCACCAACCTCCTTTGGCATGCAGATTTTTTCCCAAGCTATCAATGGAAACTTGTTTTGATCCCCTATGCCACTCTAGAATAATTTTTGAAAAAAATGTATTATGGCCTCCTTTACTACTTTTGGTATTTTCAAAAATGACATGAGTATACTGGAATGGTTGAGAGTATTGATTTTACCATTAACAACCTTCATGCCGATGATAGCCACTTCCCTTTCCAAGTTCCCAATTCTCTTTTGCAGCTATTTATCAAATTCTCCCAATAGAAATTTTTGTTTATCCCTGCAAATAGAGGCATGCCAAAAAAGCACCCAGGAAGTGTTGCCACCTTCAAGTTCAATATTTTTGCCAAGTCTTTTTGAATACTCGATTGAGTTTTGAGGAAGAAAACTTCAGACTTTCTTCAATTTATGCTCTTCCCATATTCCTTGCAGTAGTCATCTAGGAAGGTCTTGATCACCCTCGCTTCCTTCCTGCTTGCCAATCCAAATAAGATGGTATCATCTACGAACTGCTGGTGAGTAGTGGGTTCCATGCCATTTGCTATACATGAACATTGGTATTTATGAAGGGTGATATGGGATCTCCTTGCCTTAGACCCCTTGTTGATGAGAAGAAGCCATGTGCTGCTCCATTCACTAGCACAAAAAAATTGGTAGTTGAAATGCAACTCTTTATCTAGTTGATCCATCTTTCATCAAACCTAAACTTCCCCAAAACTTCCAACAAAAATTGTTTATCCACCATGTCATTTTCCTTTAGAATGTCTAACTTCAGCACCATACACACTTCCTTGTTCTTTCTGGTAGTGTGAAATATAATATAATATTATGATATATTAAATATATTATTATATAATATTAAATTAAAAAACATTATAATAATGTATCAAATTAAATATCCATGTTATATTAAAACATTATTATAATTATATTAAAAAATTATTATAATATATTAAATTAAATAAGTGGTTGGCCTCAGACATGACCTAAACATAATAGATATTCGTTTTCAAATGGATATTTCTATGTCACCAAAAATTGTATACTCTTGAAGAAAAAGGCAATTTTGCTATTAATTTGGTCCTATTTTAGACACCCTTGCATTAATAACCCCTTAAAAACTACATTTATACGCCCCTAATGCTCATTATTTTGAACTTTAAGGCCTATTCCACTCACAAATTAAAAAAATCCCAACAAACAACAATCAAATCATGCAAATTCTAGAAAACCCACCAGAAAAACCCCTGGTGGGACTAAGTTGCCCAAGGTGGTGACTTAGTCCCTTTTGAGCTAGAAAATCACTGACTTAATTTAAATTCTCAATGGATGTCGGCCTATGAAGTTAAAATAATAAATAATTAGGTGTTGATTCCTATAAATATATGTTTTTAGGTCATTTTTCACAACATTAATTCATTTTTCAACAAGCAATTTTAAGAGTCAAGTGACAAATATCTTTCACAAGAAGCTTTATTAGTCTATCTATAACAAAGTTGAAGCTTTAGGACAGCAAGTTAGGGTTTTTTTAGGTCTTCAAGCTCATGTTTTGTTCAAGATCTCACATTGCAAAGGGTTGATCATGGATTCCTATGGAGAATCATGGAGAAATCTAGGTTGAAGAGATGCAACTAGCCATCAAATCAATCCTAAGGACTTATTTTCAAAGTGATTCCATCTTCCATTTTCTCTTTATCTTCAACCAAAGGAATGTTTGCATGTTCTTAAGATTAATTTATAATGTGATTTAGGGTCTCTTAGAATGAGTCTTGCATCTCTCTAGTTTCATTTATGCATCTTATTCTTGCATATTAGAATAGGGTTGCATCTTATTTTAAGACTTCCTAGTCTTAGACACACTTAGGGCTAGGGTTTTATGCAAATTTTATCTCTTTAAAGGTTTAAATACCAACTAAGGGTTTGACCAAGGAAAACCCCCCATTAGAAATAAATTTATACTCCATTTTGTAGGTATTTTCACAGGTTCAAATCCAGGTTTTCATTAGAAAATAGGGTGTAGACTGTAGGCTTTCATTTCCACTTTTGAATTTGCAAAAAACCTAAAGTGGACTAAGTTTCCAACATTGGCAACTTAATCCCACTACACTTGTCTATCAGAAGTTTTTGCAGATCTGGATACCCATTTAGTAGAAACAAGTTCTTGAGCAATTTCCCTGATCTAGGACTAAGTCACCCAGCTTGGTGTAAGTGTCCCAGTTGGCCAAAAAATCAAAATTTCTAGAATTTCAGAGACATTTGCATTCTTCATTCTAGCCTCTATCAATTTCCAGGTGCACTCTTTTGGTTTAGCTTTTCTAGATCTTGTTTTATATTGCATTCAATCTATCTTTTTGCATATCATAATGTGTTTTCAAACAACTTGCATATCTTAGGTTTTGCATTCATATTCATCATATTTTATCAGTTCTTTGCATTTAGGACATTGCATCTAGGAATATTTCAATCATACTAGCATTAGTCTTGAGTGAACCTCTAAGATTTTTGTGGGGATACCTTTCTCCTTTTAGGTGAAAAGCCCTAGAAGTGTAAGAGAGAACCCTCCTACATAAAATGTGCAGCTCATTTTGGTGAACCTATATTTAGAACATATTATTTCTGATTTAGAGTGCATTTACATCCTAGGAATAGCTTGCATCAACATTGCATTAGGTTTTGCATTGTTTTGCATTATAGGGTTTCCAAAATTACATTAGTGAAAAGCTCATTTCAGCTTGCATTATTGCACTTCATTTCCTTGCACACTAGTGGAATTTTGCATATACACTTTATATTTGCATTATATAGAACAAAACACATAAATATCCATCAAAAAATTCATAAAAACTTTAAAAATACCCTTACTAGGACTAATTCGCCACACTGGGTGACTTAGTCCCAGTACACATTTTGCATCAATATTTTTAAAATTCAGTTTCCAGTTCTTTAAATTACTATTTGTTTTAGTTCCTTTTTTGTTTCTATTCAGATATTTTTTGTTACATTCCAATCATTAGCACTAGCATTATTTACTTTCATGGAAATTATGGATAGCATTAAATTTTTACAATTTTAATTTTCAGCATTAGTTCCTACTTCATTTAGATCATATTCATCAGAAAATGCAAACAAAAACATTCAACAATCAAACAAAATAATAAAAACAATGCTTCACTTTAGGAAAACTATATCATCCAAACCTTTTAGTAATGATGACGTGGATAAGTTAGATGAAGCTTTGCATGGCTTCCTCTCACTAAGTTCATCCACTAAGGTTTGTTATGACAAACCCAAACCAACCAACGATAAATTTTCTCCCAAACCTTTTAGTAGTGATGAATTTGACATGTTAGATGAAGCCCTTGAGAACTTCATCTCACAAAATCCATCCACTAAGGTTTGTTGTGAGCAACCTAAAATAAAATATGTCAATGTAATCCAACCTCAACTTGTCCTTTATCCACCTTCACATTAACCTCAACCTCGACCTAAACTCGAGTTTACCCATTACCCACCTAAGCATGATGTTGTTGCACACACACACTACACTAGAAATAATCTGCAACAACAAAAATCCAACCCAACACCCTTACCTTTACCAAATCCCATCTTTCCTAGTGCTCCTTGCTTACATTCACACCTTAGGGAGTATGATCTCACTGAACAACTTAAGAATACTCCTGCCAAGATATCCCTCTGGGACCTTCTTCAGAATTCACCAAATTATCATTCAATGCTCCAAACAACATTGCAAAAAATAGTGGTTCCTCCTAGTACATACGCAAATGATGTGGCAACTCTTATACAAGGAATGAATGTGGTTAATGTAGACATTACCTCTCATCAGCATGAGCTCCCTTCGTTAGAATTAAGAAATAAAGATGAGGCCTTTATTATAATTGATCAATACAATAGAATAGGCATCAAACAAACCCTTTTTTACAATGGCTATGCCCTTAATGTGTGTAGTATCAAGCTCAAAGATAGATTACGTGTTGATAAATTGCAAATCAAATCTGATTCCTTATCTATTAGAGGATTTAACAATATCACAAAGCAACCACTCGATGTAATTACTTTACCTATTGCTGTCAGAATGGCTACTTTGCAAACTCCTATTCATGTCATGCCCTATGATATTTCATACAATCTTCTTTTTGGAAGACCATGGATTCATGAGATACATGTTCCCTTGACCCTTCATTGATTAATGAAATATCTCTATAAAAACAAAGTTTATCAAGTTGAAATAGACCTCGAGCCTGAAAGTTTCTTACAACTCAAAAAGGGAACAACAAATCCTCTAAACACATTGATTCTGACATCTCACATAGAACCCCTTGAGACCAATAAACAAGAAGAAGAACTCATGTCTAAATTACTAGGAGATTATTGGGGTACATTATAATTCACACCTTCATTTATGGGCTAATACATAATCACGTGAAAAGAGGATGAAAAAAAATAACAACCAATAGTTATGTCCACTTAGAATTTAGAAGAATCTTCCCAAGCATCTATCTCATCTACTTTGGAAGAAAATACAATGTACACAAAAAAAATTGATGAGATAAATTATCAACATCTGCCTAACCCGAAGGAAATGGAAATAATTTATGGGAAAGGCTATGCACTTGTGAAACAATTGGGATATAACAATAAAGGATGTGGAAATAATGAACAAGGAATTTGAGTTCCTATAGAACCTAATACACAAGAGACAAAGACTGGTTTGGGATATTATTTTTCTAAAGCAACAAAAGAAACTCAATGACCATCGCTAAATATCAACACCATCACATGTAAACTAAGAATCAATCTAACACTAAAGCATCCTGAATTCCTTGATATGGATTTACCACTGTCATGGGAGGATGTTGAAAGTGATGAAGCCTTGAAACACATGTTAGGTGCTTCTGATAAGACATCTTCTTCCAAGAGAAGAGTTACCTATGCTATGGTTAGTACCAAGCAAAAAGCTATTGATACTAATGATACATACACAAGCATAGAACCATATTATCCTAAATTTCCTAAGTCAAATGCACTCCCCTTAGGAGATACAATTGATATACCAATGGATATAGATGATAAAGAAAAGGTCACTAAGATTGGTAAGTGCCTTGATGATGAGGAACAAGAGGATACTACAAACTTGCTTCATGATTTTCCTAAAAAAAATTCTTGGAAATATTTAGATATGCGAGGAATAGACCCGAAGATAGTAACACATAACATTGTTCTTGTTGAAAATGATAATCCTGTTTGCCAAAAGATACGAAAAATGAACCCTAAGATAGCCTTGCATGTTAAAGGAGAAGTTGAAAAACTCATTGACACAGGTTTCATTCAACCTATTGATTATTCTCCTTGGATCTCAAAAATTGTCGTCTTGATGCTAAACCTAATAATTGTATTCAGATATGTATGAATTTTTGTGACTTGAATAAAGCCTCCTTAGAGGATTATTTTCCCCTCCCTAATATTGACATGATAGTGTATTCCATTGCAGGACATGCTTTGTTGTCATTCATGGATGAATTTTCTAGTTATAATCAAATCATTATTAACCCATAAGATCAATACAAGACAACATTCACAACTTTTTGGGGAATGTTTTGTTGAGTTATGATTCCTTTTGGATTAAAGAATGCAGGTGCAACTTATCAATGAGAAATGGCATTGATATTTCATGATTACATACATAAAATATTGGAAGATTATGTTGATGATATCCTCGCTAAATCCTTAACAAGAAAATACAATGTAAATTTCCTTCAAAAAATATTTGAACGGATGCGTAAATACAACATGCGACTAAATCTGAAAAAGTGTGTCTTTGGAGTAAATAGTGGAAAACTTTTTGGGTTTATCATATCTCACAGAGGCATTGAGGTGGACACAAAGAAAATTGATGCTATCAAAAACATTCCACCTCCTAGGAACATTTCTCAATTACACACATTACAAGGAAGAATTCAAGCCATCTGTCATTTTGTCACCTTCTTAGCTAATCAAACATTACCTTTCACACATCTCCTCAAGAAGGATATGCATTTTGATTGGAATGAGGATTGTAAACATGCCTTTGAGAGTTTGAAGGAATACCTTGCAACTCCACCCATTTTACAACCTGCTATGCCAAACAAACCATTCATCCTTTACATAGCTGCATCTACCCATGCTCTTGCAACATTGTTCGCTCAACAAGATGATAATGGAAAACAACATCCTATTTATTACATTAGTCAAACTTTAATAAATTATGAAACGCGATACACACCAATTGAAAAACAATATTTGGCTCTTGTATTCTCTACTAGTAAGTTGTGACACTATTTACTAAATGTTGAAATACAAGTCATGGAAAATTTTGATCCTCTCAAACATATTTTTAACAAAACAAACTTATCAAGACGTTTAGCTAAATAGGTTATGTTGTTGACTGAGTTTGACCTTAAGTTTGTTTCACAAAAATCAATTAAAGGTCAAGCCTTGATCGACCTCTTAGTTGATGCTCCTTCTCCTTTGGCACTACTCAACAATGATTCTTTCCTTGATGATAGTGTTTTGACAATAGAGGCTTCTACATGGGAATTATGCTTTGATAGATCCAAGTGTAGAACAAGCTCTAGTGTTGGGGTTATATTAATTCTACCCATCAGAAAGCCTCTTCCCTTGTCGTATCGATCGAATTTCCTATGTATGAATAATATAGCTAAATATAAGGTGTTAATTATTGGATTGTGTGCTACTTTAATCATGGGTATCAAAGACATTAAGATCTTTGGCAATTCACAATTGGTGATCAAACAAATAAATGAAGACTATCAAGCTAAACATGAAAAATTATCGCAATCTCACAGTGACCTTGTTAGTGCAATTTGACTCATTCACCATTGATAACATCCCACAAAAAGATAATCAGTACACAAATGCAATGGCAAGTGTTGCTTCTCTTATATCTCCTCTAGATCCTTCAAAGGATGTTATGTTCATAGTTCATTCCATCATGACACCCTCAATCAATGATAAATTTGAAGATGTGTTAACACTAATGAAGGATAATTCGAGTGAATGGTATGATACCATATATAATTATTTAATAGATGGTACCATTCCCAAGCCTACAACAAAAAACACCTGAGCTTGTTTAAAATAGTTAGCAACCAAGTACATAATCCTTGCATATGTGTTATATAGAGGACCCTTTGATGACATTTTACTTAGATGTCTTAAAGATTCTGAAATCAATATGGCACTCGAATAGGCTCATGCAAGCATCTACGAAGGTCATTTTGGAGGAAATACCTTAGTGCAAAAGCTTCTTTGTATGGGATACTATTGGAAAAATATGGAAAAAATATTGTTATGTGTATGTTAAGCAATGTCACAAATGTCAAGAACACAACAATTTGATTCGTGCTCCTTCTTTTGAACTCCATGCCCAAATTCCTATTTGGTTGTTCTCAATATGGGGATTGGATCTAATTGGAAAAATTTCACCACCATCTTTTACTGGACATGCTTTTATCATCACAACAACTGATTATTTTACAAAATGGGTACAAGCTATTCCTCTTCCATCCACCACTGCTGATGTGATATGTCATTTCATCTTGGAACACATTATTTTTCACTTTGGACTTCCTTCTATATTAATTTCAAAAAATGGAATGCCATTTAAAAATAATGATGTGAAGAATTTCTTGGAAACCTTTCATATCTAACATCATTTTTCAAGACTGTACTACCCACAATCCAATGGTCAAGCCAAAAGCACTAATAAGGTTCTTGAACAAATCCTCAAGAAAACTGTCAACCAACATCATAAAGATTGGCACACGCAATTACCATATGCATTATGGGCCTATTGAACAAGTGTTTGATCATCTATGGGAGCTACACCTTGCAATCTTGTTTATGGTACTAAGACAGTCATGCCCTTGGAGTTAGAAATACCAACATTAAGGATTTCTCTTCAAGGTCTTGTCAATAATAACACTTATAAGGCATAAAGATTACACTAGCTTGAATTGCTTGATGAACAATGTATTAATTCTCTCGAGCATCTCCAAGCTTACACTAAGCAATTACAATGAAAACATGATATTCATGTCATCCATCAGACATTTACTCAGGGAGATTTAAGTTTTATATGAAAATCAATGAAACTCTATTGTCAATTCTGTTGAAAAAGGAAAATTCAGCCCTAATTGGTTAGGACCCTATATAATCCATACAAATTATGGATCTGGCACTTACACCTTAATAGAGCTAGATGGTACACCCCTCAAAGACCCTATCAATGTCCCACACTATTTCAGTATTATGTCTAGTCCCTTTTTGAATGGTACAAATGATAAATAAGTGTTGTTAAAGCTATTGGGTCATATTGTATATTCTTTCACACTACTTCGCTCCTGACAAACAAATTTTGTGTATGTCTTGAACACTAAAGTGGTTATTTAATTTATTTTTATAATTAATTTAGGTTTCATACTATTCAAATTCATCTTGTGTGTTATGTTAAGTTACATCATTTAATTTAGCATAACATAATTAATCATCATGTCATATCTAAAAGAAACTGTAATAAGTTTTAATTAGATCACATAAGTCTTGTTAAATCATGGAGACATTAATTAAGCAATCTTACAAAGGTTATTTAATTAATCACATTGTCATTTAACATTCAAACACATTAAGACAAATCATAAAACATCAAATGCTTATATATATATATATCCAAATTTTTATGTACATATCATCAAAATATAGAATATCATTGAGGTCTATGGGTACTTGACCCATCGGGATCAAGTAATCATGATATGATAGCAGGGTATTAGGAGATAGTCGTATGTGATCATGACCGTGATCTGTCGAACCTGAGTGCAAACTATCTCATGTGATCAAGCCACAATAGCATCAGTTGATAAGGTCTCCATAAGATCTCATCCTCCTCCAGTCGATCAAATCTCACTCTCTAAAAATGTAAATCCCAATACTTCCATAACCACTATAAAGGATAGCCAAAGGCCCGAGGATACCCCACTATTGTATCACATGGGAAGATAACTGGTCTGGTACACGTAATATGCTCCAGGCACCACACCTATAGAAGCGTGCAGCACCATGCTATCTACCTCCCAAAATACAAATCAACCAAGATCATAATATAAATGTGTCAGGATACAGTGTCCCCAAGCATATACTATCTGATGCTCTGCCAACCCACGCATCAAATGAACTTGTCCTCCCTCAAGGTGTGTTTCCCACCCATCAAGGATGAGAACTAGTGCCATTGTATGCATCATGATCCATCTCACCACTGGCACTTGTGAATATAGTAACATCTCCATGTCTATCTTCCCTCTCACTCGCTCATCGTGCATTGGACCACCTAGACAATAATGCATATATGCCTTTTGCTCATAGAAGGTACGGTCTCTCTCGAAACATACCTACTCTCCCCAAATAGGAACATAGAGAATACAGTGTATTTCCTCTAGGGTAATCATCATCTCACCTGTCGACAAGTGGAATGTGCATGTGTCTGCATCCCAACGCTCGCAGAGTGCCATCAACATAGCATCGTGGTACCTCATGGGGGGAATGAGGTACACCCAGTAGATACCTATGACCTATAGGTGCTCTGTCTCCTCTGATGTAAATGATGGGGCCAAATCTCTCAAAAATCTCAACTACCTACCCCTTAGACCCTACCGCAAATGGGTGGGTACCCTTTCAAAAATTACAAAAATATGCTCTAAAAATCATCTAATATCTTTAATTTTTACTTTATTCATCATGCAATGTACTAAATTTTTTCTACTATGCCTTCCTAAAGGCCCTGGACACTTTAGAACCCTTTTGGGACACTTCACGAAGAAACAAGACACTTTACAAAAAAGTGGGACACTTTGCAAATAAAAGGGACACTTTGCGAACAAATGGGACACTTCACGAAAAAAGGGGACACTTCGTGAACTTTTTTTCCAAGATCTTAAATTAACCTAAACAAGAATAAAAATCATTAAATAATTGCATAATCACATAGCACTGGTAGCAGAATCGAGTCACCTCATGATGATGCTTATCGTATGCCACCTAGTCTCGTAGAACGTCCAATCACGCAGGCCTGTAGTCTCATCTACTTGGAATCTTTTTGTCTTCTCTCATCACTCTCATGCTACAAGAAGGTAAAATGAAATATTAAGTGACAAATTACTTCACTTTTACCTCTTTTAACTCTTTTCATTCCTTTTTACTCTTATGTATAAAATTAGGGTTTTTCCTATCTTAAGAGTCAGCAAAGTACTTTCTATTCAAAACACCACAACAAGTGATAGGGAACTTCATTTTTGACATTGTTTGATGCATTGTAATCATGATTTTACACCCAACATCATCAATTTTCTCTCGTTATGAGACATGGTACTTGGATATTTCCTATGATATGATGTTCCTTATTTGATGTGGCTAGTTTTCTACCTTGATTCCACCTCTGTAAAGCAAGTAAAATCAAGGGGGGGCATACATCTACCCTCAAATTTTATTTCTAGAATTTAGATAAGAGGATTTTTACACAACTAATGAATCTGTGTTGCAGGATGTGGTTCCTAATGTTGTGGTTTTGTAGATAACTACACTGGGGCCTTTATTCTCCCGTCATATGCATGTAGAGTCATATGGGTGCTAAAGTGGGGACTTAATGTGTCACCAAAAATTGTATACTCTTGAAGAAAGAGGAAATTTTGTGATTAATTTGGTCCTATTTTAGACACCCTTGCATTAATCACCCCTTAAAAACTACATTTATAGGCCCCTAATGCTCATTATTTTGGACTTTAAGGCCTATTCCACTCACAAATTATATAAATCTTGACAAACAACATTCAAATCATGCAAATTCTAGAAAATCCACCTAAAAAACCCCTGGTGGGACTAAGTCGCCCAAGGTGGCGACTTAGTCCCTTTTGAGTGATTTTTCACTTTTGAGCAGGAAAATCACCAACTTAATTCAAATTCTCAATGGATGTCGGCCTGTGAAGTTAAAATAATGAATAATTAGGCATTGATGCCTATAAATATATATTTTTAGGTCATTTTTCACAACATTAAGTCATTTTTCAACAAAAAAATTCAAGAGTCAAGTGACAAATATCTTTCACAAGAAGCTTTATTAGTCTATCTACAACAAAGTTGAAGCTTTAGGGCAGAAAGTTAGGGTTTTTGTAGGTCTTCAAGCTCAATTTTTGTTCAGGATCTCACATTGCAAAGGGTTGATCATGGATGCCTATGGAGAATCATTGATAAATCTAGGTTGAAGAGATGTAACTAGCCATCAAATCAGTCCTAAGGACTTGTTTTCAAAGTGATTCCATCTTCCATTTTCTCTCTATCCTTAGCCTAAGGAAGGTTTTCATGTTCTTAAGATTCATTTCTAATGTGATTTAGGGTCTCTTAGAATGAGTCTTGCATCTCTCTATTTTCATTTATGCATCTTATTCTTGCATATTAGAATAGGGTTGCATCTTATTTTCAAACTTCCTAGTCTTAGACACACTTAGGGCTAGGGTTTTATGTAGATTTTATCTCTTTCAAGGTTTAAATACCAACTAGGGCTTTGACCAAGGAAAACCCATCATTAGAAAACAATTTATACTCTATTTTGTAGGTATTTTCATGGGTTTGGATTTGGGTTTTCATCAAAAAAAGGGTGCAGACTGGGTATGTGCAGGATTATCATGGAAAAAATAGGCCCTTAAGTGGCAAAAATTCAAAAAAATCAGAGTTGGGCAACTTGAAGTAAAAATTTGAATAAGTTATCTATATTATTTCAAAAATATGTAAGAATAGAATCTGTAGCAAATTGAATGTAGTTTCTAAACTACTAGGTTTATTTTTATTTTTTTTTAAATCTATTTATGAAAATTTGAAATTTCAATACAATAGTACTTAAATTTCAAGGAAAAATAAGAAGAAGGTGTTTGTCGACCACCCTAACCACAATAAAATGATTTTTTTTTATAAGATTTTAGACATAAGTAGAGGACTCGTGTCCGAATGTGATGCATATATTTTTATAAATTTTTTCCAAGTAAATAATTAATTATGAATTTTTTATTGTAACTTTTATAAAATATAAAAACTCGTATGTCTGACCACCTTAACTTGGTCAAAACTTCATGAAATTCAATTTTTCTTTTCTTAATCTAATAGTATGTGAAACATAGAATGTGATGCATGTTTTGGATTCCAAAAATCTGATGTTGTTTGAAAGCTATAAGTGTTTTTCAATCAGCCTATCAATTAGGACTTTAGTCATAATTCAAATAGAAAATGAATAATAATTATTTATTAAATTCAAAGTAAAGCATAATTTATATATGTGGAAAGTGAGAATCTCCTTTAAAAACCCTTTTCATTTCATCAATTTTGGGTAAAAAAAAGTTGTCAGCCACATACCCTATAAATACCCATCATATTGCCACTTTTTGGCCCATCATGATCCTACACATACTTGACTATAGGCTTCCATTTCCACTTTCAAATTTGTAGAAAATCCAAAGTGGACTAAGTCGCCAATAGTGGCAACTTAGTTTCACTACACTTGTCTATCAGAATTTTTTGCAATCTATCTGGATACCCATTTAGCAGAAACAGGTTCTTGAGCAATTTCCCTAATCTGGGACTAAGTCGCCCAGCTTGGCGTAAGTGTCCCAATTGGCCAGAAAATCAAAATTTCTAGAATTTCAGAGACATTTGTAGTCTTCATTCCAGCCTCTTTCAATTTCCAAGTGCACTCTTTCTGTTTAGCTTTTCTATCTTGTTTTATATTGCATTCAATCTATCTTTTTGCATATCACAATGTGTTTTCAAACAACTTGCATATCTTAGGTTTTGAATTCATATTCATTATATTTTATCAGTTCTTTGCATTTAGGACAATGCATCTAGAAATATTTCAATCATACTAGCATTAGTCTTGAGTGAACCTCCAAGTTTTTTCTACGATACCTTTCTCCTTTTAGGTGAAAAACCCTAGAAGTGTAAGAGAGAACCCTCCTACATAAAATTTGTGGTTCAATTTCGTTTCTAATGGATATTTTTTTATGTTTAGTTTTTTCTTTGACACCATGTACTTTCTACCTAAGCTTAGATAAAGTCAAAGTGGATTTTCACATTTTTAAGCAAGTTAAAAATGCCTTTTTCTTCACATCGCCACTTTTTGGACTTCCTTGATCTTACTCAAACCCTTTAGTATCTTAGAAAATAGATTCAAAGTACTAAAATTCTTGTTCTTTTGGTAGCTTCAAATTTTGAGTGCATGAATCTCAAATTACTCCTCCAAGTTTAGGTTTAGTTGATTTCAAAAAAGAAAAAAAAAGTGGCCACTTTTGACCCCCTTTTTATGCACTATCTTGATGCACTTACCCTTCAATAGAAACTTTGTTAGTGATGAGGATTCATCACTTGGTGATGGATGTTATTTTATAGTAATTTTTTGTGTCATGGTTCAATGGAAGCTTTGTTAGTGATGAGGATTCATCACTTGGTGATGGATGATATTTTATAGTATTTTTTGGTGTCATGGAGGAGCTCTTGGATCCTATTTTATATAGTGATATTTCTTTGAAATCTTGATTTTCATTGATAGGAATTGGTTATGTTTATGTGATTAAAGATGTTTATATCTTGGTTAGCCCTGGAGGAATCTTGGATTTTTTGTTGAGGTGTCAACTTCTGACTTATCCTTTTTCTATGTGTGATAATTGGATGAGAGGATGGTTTGGTGTTGTTCCATGGTGGAATCTTGATAGTGAATTATATTAGTGGCATGATATAGTAATCTAATGATTTCATCATGTGTTCCTGATACTGTAGTTGTAACTTTAAGAGAGGTTAGTTTAGTTTTCTTGGTATTGAATACATTATCCATGTTCTTGTGAGATTCACGAAAGTGTGGTGTTGTATTTAAATATTAACATGGATTGATTAGTTGTAGGTTTTCATGGATACTTGAAGGCTTAGGTGAGGCTAAAGATCTCGAGTTTAGATATATTTTTTCAAATAGTTACTCTTTAGAGGTTTCAATAGGAATCTCAAGGAGCCTTCAAATGGAAATGGACATGACTTCATGATGGAACTATGGAGGATATTTTTCTTGGAGAGAATCATTATTTCTTGGTGTTTCCTAGAGGAAAAATCTCATATCCAATTCTTCTTCTACTCAATAGATAATCATCAAATAAGTATTGTCTATCTTATATTTATATGCATTATATTTTATGATTTATCTTCTCATTGATATGGATCTTGAGCTATGGTCCTTTAGTTTTATAGGATTAATTTGAGGAGTGTTTGGCATGTTTATGTCATTATGAATGTAATTTTGATTGATGATGACATTCATGAGAAGTATATGATATTTTATTGGTCTTATTCCTAGTTTAGTAATTGATTTTAGTTTGATCTTCCTCGCTGATCTACCAAAATTGGATTCCAGGTAACAATGCCTTATGGGAAACTCAGTTCAAGGGGGACCCTTTGCGCCAAACTGAGTGACCTCCAGATTTTAAAGAAGTCGGCTTCTTCTATAATGGTTTTTTGGAAAGGGAAAAAGAAACAGATATAATGAAGCAAAATCTAATCTAAGGCGATTTGCCAAACTTTACTTATGGGCACGATAAATCATAGATTTTAGGGCCTGAATGGTGTTGTCACGTTCCAAAATGTCGGAGACTTAAAACTATAGCATGAACAGTTCATTTATTGATATAAAATAGTATTGCATACATCCCACTACTAAGAAGAGTCAGCTTCTAGACATAATTCTAGATAGCGTTTGTGCCCAATATATAAAGTTCTTCAAATGAAATGTCAAGATAGTATAAAGCACAGCTTTCATACTTTAATCAAAACATGAAAAAATCGTAAAGGCTGCAAAATACAAGTACGGGGCCTGAAAGTTTCGGTAAATAAACATGTAAAAGAGTCTGCGTCTCTTTGCTAAAACCAGCATCCTTTTCTAAAATTTCTTGGACTTCTCTCTCATCACCGATAGAGAAAGTATAAATAGCTCCGGGAGAGAAAAACTCCCCACCACTTTGAGAGAGTCAGAATGTTAAAAGATTCCATAATCCCTCAAGAATGATGCCAATCGAGATTCTCACGCTTGCTATAATGGCACCAGTTATAACACAACATCTAGTCATCTAGTTATAGGCACACCCTTTGTAATAATGGTGGTGGTCCCAGCCAGGCTCGAGGCAACAAGTGTCATCCACCGCTTCAAAGAACCATGACGAGCAGCACCCAATGGCATAATCTCCCTCAGCCAGCCTATCGCCTGCTTCAAGGATTAGTTGTAAGGCACGTGGCAACCTATCGCTGCCCGAATGAAAACTTCTCTCATTGTTGTCGAGAGATTGCGAAGATGCAACATGTGTCCAATGGGCTGAGGTCCTTGTTGTAGTGGAGAGAAAGCTGCATCAACCGGGTGCGAAAGACGCGTGGCAGCGTTTCGCAGCCCGCGGTTGTTCACCTCCCTGCTGTGTTGAAAGAGCTACGAACGGTTGCCACCTAGCAGAAGGTAGGGCCCGCCAACACCTTTTAGAAAGTAAAAAGAAAACCCCGTGCAAGCACTATGTAGCCCGTATTTGTTTATTTCATTCCCGCATGAAAATCTTGCGATATGCCGCCACATAGCAAGATGTGGGTCCCTCTAACAATCCTTAGAAATGATGGCCCCCGCAGAAGGCCTTCGCAACCCGCACGAAGCCTTTAAGGAAACAAGAGAAAAGTCCTTCATTTGTGTGACACGTGGATGCCCAGCGCAGCATCTCGGGACTCAAAAGGGAAGTTGTTACCTGAAATTGTGAAGAGAAGGTGCGCAAAGTGGTAGATCAAAACTTGATGGAAAGCCGAATAAACTTGGCGATGCATAGGCCGACAACACACAATTACAAAAGAAACCCGAAGGGAGTTGTTTGAATATTTATTTTAACACTTCCTTAATTAGAGATGCTTACATATATATGTTTATATAAGATACATATTTTTTGAATGATCTATGAGATTGAGCAATTTGGTGTTGTTAAGGATTCTCAATTAAGGTTTTGAATTTGATCTTACTTGAGACATATCAAAAATTTATGATGTTGGTAAAAGGACATGTTATGATATGATTTATAATTTTTCTCTCTTTTTTATATGGCTACTTATTGAAGCTTCATTTTTACATGCTTTGGTGTGGTTGACCTATGAGCATTATGGTGACTTGTTATGAGGGAGTATGTAGTGATTTTGTTGTATGTGTGGTGTATGTAGGTGAATTCCTAGTCTAAAAATGAAAAAAAAATAGAATGAAATGCAATAAAAGGAAAACACAAGACACCTAAAAATTGGCCTAGTTGAATCTAAACAAAATACAACAAAAGAAAATAAGTTACCTTGTCTAGATTGACTCCTTGGTTGGCCCTTGTTTTGATGAATATATGTGTGCTCCTTTGCTTGATAGGATGGCTAAAACCTACATGAAAATGGTGGAAAAATTGATGGTGGATGCAATGGTGGACATGGATGTGTGACTGGATGCAATATGTAACTCAAAATGGTGCTACAACAATGGAGGTAGCAAGATGGCTTGAGTGCTTGAAATTTTCCTAAGTGTTGAATGTTGAAAATGAAGCAATTTTTATTGCTTTTAGGGAAAGAGCCTCCAAAAGAATGGAGGGATAGGATTTAGTCTAGGGTAAGAGATAAAGGGGTTGAGATGTCTTGAGACATCTCAAAAAATCTCATGATGACATGTAGAAGGTGACATGGAAAGGAGAAGATAAAATGGAAATGAGGTGGAGGTGAGGTGGAGGTACTTGCAAGTACCTTGGGAATGAGAAATATCTCCTCATAAAGGAGTTTCTTGTCCACTTGTACAAGGAGAGGACAAGAGAGGAATTAAAAATTCCTCAAAAATCCTCATGGGGAAGAACAAAGGAATAAAAAAATTCTTTATGGGGGGATGTGAGGAATTAAAAATCCCTCAAAATTCATAGGGAGAATAAATTGGAATTTAAAATTCCAAAGGGTATGGGGGTGACTTCTCCAAAAGGGGAAACCGATTAATAGGGTTGACTAAGGGTGGATGCCATAAATGGCATGAGGATTAGGTTAGGTTAAACCATTGATTTAGGTTGTGCAAATGAGGGATTAGGTGAGCTAATCCTGATTAGTGAGCCACTTGCATTTTATGGAGGATGTGATCCTAAGCTCAATTAGGAATGCGCACACCTTAACTAATGGTTAAGTGGGCTAATCAGGATTAGGGAAAATGTAGGATGGGACAAGGAGAGGGAAAATTAATGAATTAAAATTTGATTTTAATTCATTTGGGAAAGGTGACTAAATTAAATAAATTGGACTATTTATTTAATTTAGAGAGGAAGAGGGGTAAGGTATTTAATTAATTAATCAAACACCTTAGGGAACATTAAGAAAGAGATGAATATTAACCAAATAATGAATTATTTAATTAATATGTCTTATGGACATGGAATAGAAGAATGCAAGAGCGAATTTTACCATATGGGAATGGTCAAATACAGGTGTCTACATGTGGAACATTGTGATTGTTCTTTGTTACTATATTGTTTGATGATGAAGCACCCTTGGAATGAGTTTTTATTGGTAGAATTTGTATGCCTTGATCTATTTAGAGATGGCATTTACCTTGTAGTGGTAGTTCTTAGATGTGTATGTTATTCATTGATAGGTTTTATACATGGATATTTTAATTATAATTTATGGGTTAGATATATTGTTGACATGACTTATATTAATATTTTTGGATACTTTTATAGGTATGGATGATTGGATGGATTTTTATTTTCTATGGTTTCCATTTCTAGTCATGTGGGTTTTTTTTTTCATTTTGTAATGGCTTAGATCTTTTAGTTATCACTTGAATTTGAAGCTTTTTTTTTTTTTAATTAGTGCATGTTTACATTGGCTTTTTACTTTTCTTCCACATGTGGTATGTTAAAGGATTAGAAGAGTTCTTTCTTGAGATGGTAGTCCCATTATATGCTATTGTGGGTATCTTGATGGATCATGAGAGAATGCTAGATATTCATATAGTTTAATGCTTGACATTGATGATGTGTTTCATTAATTGAACCTTATGAAATGTATGAAATAAGTGGAGAGAGTATTAGGAAAAGGATGTTGTACACCTTGCATAGGAAATTATTCTAATTATTTAGAATACATATTTATTTGTGGTGCATCTTAGGAGACATATTTTTCCATATTAAATATTTATTTGGGTCCACTTGTAAATTTATATGTGATATTGGTTAAATATATAACTAGTGGGTTGCACATGGGAAACATATTTAATACTAGGAAAACTTAGCACCAGAAAGTAAATGTTGGTGTCAATGATTTTTGTGTATTTATGGTTTTGAGACACATGGTTTTACCTTACCATTTAGTTGTTTTCTATGATCTTGATTCTATAAAATAAAGTACATGTTTACTTTTTAAGGTTGGATGGTTGACTTGTTGGTTGTTTGAGCAAGTTGTCATTATATTGAGCTATCTTGATGAGTGTGCAAGTGAAGCATGGAATAGGATGAGTGGTTGCATACTTGGGCACATGGAGCATACAATGGAGGAGCTTGATGTTTTAAAAGTACTCATGGAAACTTTGTAAGTGTATTATAATTTTTCGTTGTTGAATAATTCATTAAGTGAATGTTTTTCGAGGTCAGTTTTTTCCCTCTTGAGGGTTTTCCCAAGGTATATCTTTTTTCATATTTTGGTATGTATTTGATCTTTTTTATTATGATTATTTTGTAAGATCATATATATACTTTTCTCTCATCGATTTATGTAGGAAATGGTTTGATCAACCTAATAATTTTCCTATAAAAATAAAAGTCCAAAAAACTAGAAAAATCATGAGAAAAACACATAGAACATAAAAATGAGGAAAAATAACACGAGTGTTAGACCTTTGGCACTAAGAAATAAAAAAACAAATTGATTAAAAAAATAATGTGAAATTGTAAGAGTATGTAATTTTTGACAATATAGTATGATATCCTTGAAAACAAGAAGAAAGCTTGCAATATGAACTTAAATGTGTGAATGAAATCTGAAATATGTAGATTAACCTTAGCCTTTAGTGTGAAGAAAGAATGAGAGAGAGAGATAGAACAATATAACACATGCAACAACAAATTTTTACGCGGAGAAACCCAAGGAAAAAACTCCACCACCGAAAGAGAGGCAAGTATATTACTGATAATCTTCAATATTACATGCAGCAATAGACTTCTCTTATCATTCCCTGTAAATCCAGCAGCACCCTGTTACCCCTGCAAAACTGAATTCTTAATAACACTAGCTCAAGGCCCCAATTTATAGAGATTTGTGAGGATGAAAACTACCATGGTTTCACCAAACAATAGGCAGCAATACCACCTAGAAAACCCACGCCTTCCTCCTTGAAATGGTCAAAGCTACTCTTGTAGCCTTCATGTGATGCTCTTACAACAAGGCATCTTTATGCATGGCACTGGGTCTAAAAATAGCATATTCTGTCATAGGGAATCTGTCATACTGTCATAGCATCTTATGACAACTTGCATGCATGTCATAGATGCTCTTACAACACCCTATTTTGACCCACAACCTTATTTTAGAAGATTCCAAGGTGGGACACCTAGCTAATTTGTCCTTTTCCATAAGGATAAATGGTAATGGTAACACTATATTTACATAGTCTCTTTCACCACTGTTGGTCAAACAGTTTCACCTCTTATGGGTAAATGTACAAAACACTTTAGGAGAATAATAAATTAAATGATTTACAAGGTTGATGACACCTAAATCCCAACATTCTCCCACTTGACATCATACATTGTAAATTAGCATCATACATTGTAAATTACACCCATAGAGATACAATTACATAGAATTAAGTATAGTGATCAAGGCCCATGGCCTTTCTGCACCAAGAGAACTTTTCCGTGGTGATTGGCTTCGTAAGAGAATCTGCAACATTATCCAAAGTGTCAACTTTTTCAATCAAGACTTGTCCATTCTCAACCATTTCTCGCACAAAGTGATACTGAACATCAACATGCTTAGTCCGAGCATGATACATAGGATTTTTAGCCAAACATATGGCACTCTGACTATCACATCTAATCCTCACTATCCCGCAATCAAAACCAATACCATTACCAAGTCTTTGTAACCAAACCGCCTCCTTAGAGGCATGTGTAGCAGCCATATACTCAGTTTGGTAGAAAAAGCAACTGTAGGTTGTCTTTTACTCATCCAACTCACTGCCCCTCCAAACAAAGTAAACACATAGCCACTAGTGGACCTTCGACTATCCAAGTCACCTGCCCAATCTGCATCAACAAAACCCTATATGTCCAATGACTTATCAATATTGTCAGTACCATGATAAACCAAATAGTAATCAAAAGTTCCTTGCAAATATCTAAATACCCTTTTAACAAAAATCCAATGTTCTTTACCAGGGTTAGACATAAAACTGCTTAAAACTCCCACTACTTGGGCTATATATTCTGTCTAAGACAAACCATTGCATACATTAAACTACTCCACAAAGACTAGTATAAGGAACTTAGAGCATTCTTATCAATATCATCATCCAATTTAGGGACACATGTCTAAACTCAACTTAGCACCAATAGGAAATGGAATATTTACTGGTTTACAGTCCTGCATATTAAACCTTTGCAAAATAGTGTTAACATACTTGCTCTGACTTAACCAAAGCTTTCTGTGAATTCGATCCCTAATGATTTCCATCCCAAGAATATATTTAGTAGCCCCTAAATCTTTCATATCAAATGTGCCAAAAAGCTGAGTTTTAAGTTCCCTAATCATTGGCTTATTGTTACCAATGAACAACATATCATCCACATATAAGACAATAATCAGTATCTGATCATCAATAACTTTAAAGTAAACACAGTGATCCTCATCACTTCTAACAAAACCCATATTTAATGCAAATGCATCAAACTTCTGGTACCACATCCTAGGTGACTATTTCAAACCATATAGAGACCTTTTTAACCTGCAAACCAAGTGTTATTTTCCTTTCACAACAAAACCGTCAGGCTGTTGCATATAAATTTCTTCCTCTAGATCCCCATGCAAGAAAGCAGTTTTAACATCCATTTGTTCTATTTCTAAATCATAAGCAGCAACAATGGATAAAATGAATCTAATAGAGGTTAACTTAGTAACAGGAGAGAATATTTCACCAAAATCAACTCCCTCTCTCTGGGAGTAGCCCTTGGCCACTAATCTGGCCTTGTACCGTTCCAACTTTCTGTCTACACCAAACTTCTTTTTATATATCCACTTACAACCAATGGCCTTTCTTCCTTTGGGAAAACTAACAAGATCCCAGGTGTCATAGTTTTTCAAAGACATCATCTCATCATGTATGGCCTGCATCCAAGACTCACATTCTTCTGAAGAGAGAGCCTCCCTGAAAGATCTAGGCTCATCATCAATACATAACAAATTCTACAAATCTAAAATCAAGTGGGCTACAATTGCCAACTGATTTCAGTTGTCTTGTGGATCTTCTCAGCAGTGGAGTAGAGGTTCCTCCCTCATGTTCATCCTCATTGTTTTCAACTTCTCATAAATGGATTCACAACTCTCTCTTCTCTTCTCTTCTCCATCTCTCTTGTCCATCTCTCCTGTTTCTTCCACATGTGCATCTTCCTTTGCTTAGTTTCAAAATGTAATCATGTTTTGACTTTTCCTAATGGTACACATCTCGTGAGTTAGCTCTTAAATTCCTGAAAATAACATCTCTAGGCCATCTTTCGTATAGTGGATTCCAAAGTTTATAACCTTTAACATTTTCACCATAACCTACAAAGATGCATTTATGAGATTTGGGATCCAATTTAGACCGCTTCTCTTGAGGCACATGAACAAAAGCCTCACAACCAAAGACCTTTAAATGTGAAACTGAAGGCTTTTTACCCAACCACATTTCATAAGGAGTTTTATCAACAAGAGCTTTACAAGGAGATCTATTAATTAAATAACAAGTAGTACCAACAGCTTCTGCCCAAAAGCATTTGTCTAACTTAGCACTACTTAACATGCTCCTAGCTCTTTCCATTAATGTATGGTTCATTCTTTCTGCTACCCCATTTTGTTGGGGTGTGTAAGGTGTAGTCTTTTTCCTAACAATTCCTGCATGTTTGCAAAACTCATCAAATTCCTTAGAACAACATTCACACCTCTACTTGTCGATCTCACACTTTTGTCTTATAACTGCTTGTTTTCTCAAACTAATGCCTTAAATTCCTTAAATTTATGAAACTTCAGATTTTGAATACATAAAATAAATCCAAGTATATCTTGAGTAATCATCAATGAAGGAAACATAATAACGAGATCTACCTAAAGAATCTGTATCCACTGGACCACACACATCCGAATGAATAAGTTCTAACAATCCATTAGCTTTATTAGTTCCTTTAGGAAATGATGACCTGTTTTGTTTACCAAACACACAATCCTCACATAAATCATTTTTACCAACAGAATAATCAGAAATATCGTCTACTAGTTTCTTATCAAGTATGGTCCTAAGACCTTTTTCACCAATGTGACCTAATCTATGGTGCCACAACATACATGCATTTTCAGCGCTAGTTACAAAAGAGGAGTTACAAAAAGTAGAGGCATGAAGCGTAAATAAATTCCCTGTCCGAGATCCTTTAGCAACCACCAAACTTCCCCTTACCATCCTACAACCAGACTTGTCAAATGTCACATGCATCCCAGAATCATTCAACTTGGAAACCAAAATTAAACTTTTTGTAAGTCCTGGAATATGTAAAACATCATCAAGGGTTTTAACCCTCCCATCACTGGAACACAACTTTACCTTTCCTTTACCAATAACCTTTTGTGAGCTATTATCACCCATGAAGACCTCTCCTCCATCATATTCTTTGTATGTAGAAAACCACTCCTTATGAGGAGTCATATGGAAGGAAGCACCTGAATCAATAAGCCAAGAATCATTACAAACTGTGTTAGCTGAAATAATCAAAGCATCAGAATCACCATTATCAGAGGACTTTTCCATGGAGGAATTTGCATTATTTTTCTTGTTTCTACATTCCTTCTTCACATGTCCCCGTCTACCACAGTTCCAACACTTCACTCCACTCTTTCCAGGGGTCTTAGATCATCCTTTAGACTTATCCTTCTTCTTATCCCCTTTAGGCTCTTTCTCCTTGGGCCTACCTCGCACATGCAAGGCATCTTGGGAGCCACTGCGCATGGTCTTTCTCCTCATCTCCTCTGACAGAAGTATGGGAATAATAGTATCCAACTTAGGTTCTGCACCACCACTTGTTATAGCAATAACTAAATTTTCCCAAGATTCTAGCAAAGAGCAAATCAATAAAATGCATTTATCCTCATCTTTTATTTTAACATCAATAGATGCAAGCTGACTTATAATCAAATTAAAAGCATTCAAATGTTCAGCAATAGATTCACCATCCTTCATCTTTAATGAATACAAACATCTTTTGAGATACAACTTGTTAGACAAACTCTTAGTTTGGTAGATTTCACCTATCTTCCTCCAAAGTTTGTATGTTGTGTCTTCTGAAGAGACATTCAGGAGGACAAAATCTATGAGACACAACCAAATAGTCCCTCGAGCCTTCTTGTCTAACTTATTCCAATCTTCATCCGACAAGATTGAAGTAGATGGCTTCTTTTCAACTGAAACTGGTAACCACTAATCTCTTTCCTCAAGAAGGTCCTCCACTTTCAACTTCCACATCTCGTAACCAGTTCCATTGAACTTCTCAATATCTAGATGAGAGGTGGAGGCCATGGTATGCAATCTTTCACAAATATGCAAAACCCACAACACAAAAGCTCCCACTGCAGCAAAAAACCTTCAACACTCTAAAAGGAAAGCGTCCCTTCCTTAACAAAACCATTAGCTCTGATACCAAATGTTGAAAAACAAGGTGAAGAAAGCTTGCAATATGAACTTAAATGTGTGAATGCAAATCTGAAATATGTAGATTAACCTTAGCCTTAGTGTGTAGAAAGAATGAGAGAGAGAGAGATAGAACAATATAACACATGCAACAACAGATTTACGTGGAGAAACCCCGAAGGGAAAAAACTTCACCACCGAAAGAGAGGCAAGTATATTACTGATAATCTTCAATATTACATGCAGCAATAGACTTCTCTTATCATTCCCTGTAAATCCAGCAGCACCCTGTTACCCTGCAAAACTGAATTCTTAATAACACTAGCTCAAGGCCCCAATTTTATGAGATTTGTGAGGATGAAACCACCATGGTTTCACCAAACAATAGGCAATACCACCTAGAAAACCCATTCCCTCCCTTGAAATGGTCAAAATACCAAAATAGCCTCTTACAGATGTTTCCATGCTTGTCATAAGGCATCTTTATGCATGGGTCAATAAAATAGTATATTCTCACATAGGAATCAATATATCGTCATAGCATCTTATGACAACTTGCATGCATGTCATAGATGCTCTTACAACACCCCATTTTGGACCTAATAACCTTATTTTAGAAGATTCCAAGGTGGGACGAAGCTAATTTGTCCTTTTCCATAAGGATAAACTGATAACAACAATGCATTTACATAGTCTCTTTCACCACTGTTGGTCAAACGGTTTCACCTCTTATGGGTAAATGTACAAACACACTTTAGGAGAATAATAAAAATAAAGGATTTACAAGGTTGATGCCACCTAAATCCTAACAATCATATCATACATTTGGCATTCCCATAGTAGAGAACTACATATCTCTATGGGGCATAGCCATTTCATAACATGTCTTAGGTTTCAAATAATGCTTCCCATTAACATATATCATGCACCATTAATCTTAAGATAAAACAATGCATGAATAGGAAAATCCTTGATATATTTAATACTTACCTCAATAGGTCAAGCAAATCCTTTTGTGCCCACAATAGAAGTTGAAAAATTTACATGATTCCCATTGCATGCTATACAACTTTCAATTAGTGATAAATTTTGGATGTGTCTTTAGAAAAATACTTTTATAGTGCATACCTCAATATTAAACCATTATTTTATGATCCTTCATTCTTAACATCCTAGATTATTTGGTTATATAATTGATCTTCAACATAGAGCTACTCAAACTATACTTCCCTCCACTTTTATAGCCAACATGATCACAACATCTCACAGAATTGGATCATGCCCATGTTATGGAACCATGAAGGATGTCATTATTGATACCAACTTGACTCATACCCACTCAAGCACTCATCAGTTATTTTTAATAGTCCATACTAAGTAGGATGTTCATTAGGAAAAGTGGTATTACCTAGGGAAACTCCAAATGCAATTTCCTCAGCTCAAGATTGATGCAATGGAGACCATTGCTTCTCAAGGGGGTAGAAAGGAATCTATGCCTAATGTGCATAGTGTTAGTCTCATACATTTTCACTTCTTATACACTCACCTCCTCTTAATACATGTGATAAAACCCTAGCATAACTTCTTGTATCATTCTATTACATAATGTAACTCCATGCACTACTACTTAGTGCATAATTCTCATGAATCTTTTCATAGACTATTTTATTAAATAAAATTGATCAAAATATAAGAAAAAATGTGTTCATCTAGTTATGATCAATTTGAAACCATAAATACTTGACATGTGATTAGGTATGTGCCACATGATAATACCAAACAATTGACACTATATGATGCAGGAGCATCCGGGTGAATGAACAATTAACATCAACCAAAAAAATAAGTATTTTATTTTCATGTTTAATTTTTAATTTTTGTGTGGGTTGGAGATTGAAGAGAATATTGTGTTTTGTTTGAAGGATAAATTCTCATTTACCAATACTTATATTTTCATTTCAAAAATCAGAGGCAAAGAGTGTTATTTTAAAATTATTGTATTATTTCAAGGCTTGAAGGCTTTAAGGGGTCCATCGAAATATTAAATGAAAGTTGAAAATAATAATTAATATTCATTTTCTCAATTTGGATGCCTATAGAAGTTTTCATAAGGCAAGTGACCTTTTACATTCCATTCAGATTGTCTTATTGGGTTCTTTAAATGGAGGGAAAAGATAGTGATTTTTGAAAAATTAATGAATGGCTCTTCAGTTACCAAAGGAGCACAACTTGGTTATGTATTTTCTTCATTTTCCAAAGGAATCTACAGAAGAAAGGAATTTTATATGGTGAATAAACATTAACAACACATTTTGGAAGCAAAACTATGTCTTTATTTTATTCTTTGTGAAGGAATTTCAAAGATCAAGTTGAGGGAAATGAATGAGCAGATTTGTGTGCAAAATTTTGGTTCTTTGAAAGGGTTTAAGAGTATATAAAATACATCCTTTAATGGTGTGAAAAGGAAGAAATCAACATCAGAAAGGTTGGAGAAAGAATTTGCAAGTTGTTCATGAGAGTTGCACAAGAGAAAGTGTAGAAAATCAACTTGTGAAGAGAAGAGAATTAGAAAAATATAAAAAGGATTTTGTAGGCATTCAAGGCAGCCATGAGAGCGGCATAATAAGGATAGAAATGAGGTTTCAAAATTTGAGTGAAGCCAAGAAGGTTTGAAGACATGAGGATTTGAAGATTCATAGACAAGATGTGTCTAGAAAAGCTTGTAAAAGTTTTTGACTTTTATGCAATGTTGAATCCTCCATATATGTAATTAATTTTGAGGGAATTTCATATATGATTGTGTATGTTTGTAAGTTTGTGTTGTGTAGTAGAGAGCATCTTCATCACTATACATGATTAACACTTGGTGGTATCCTATGTTTAACTATGTGCAAATATCACCGTACAAGTTCTATTCCCACATGATTCTATCAACACGGAAATAACATCATGCACACATGTCAGTTATCAACATGTTATTGAGGGCTCAACTGATGGCCACTTCTATAAATACCTATAATCATATATAATGTAAAAGTAGAGAAGTTACATCTATCAACAATACTATGCATATAACAATGTTCAAATATTTTGTGAAAAAATAAATTTATATTAAAAATTCTTCTACCTATCTCTATTGTGAATTTGCATGCTAATCTAGAACTTCATTAATATACACTACAAATCCTATAGGTTAAAGGTTAATTTTTAGATTTTTCCTCTAATCTACTAGATAGTCAAATCAATTATAAATATTAAGCCCCTCCATGAGACTACTTTTCTATTTAACAAAATTACTCTCTTGAATAAAGGGTTTTCTAATAGACTATAGTATTTTTTTGAAAGATTTCTAAATAAGAAATGTCAACCTATTAGAATAAGTTTAACACCCTTGTTTGTTTACCCTTTTTTATAAATACTAAAGAGTCATGTTCATGTTGATTGAGGTTGAATTATGCTAAAGGAAGTCTCCATTTTAAATATTATCATCACCACCATAAAAACAAGGATTAACTAATTTGCCAATTTTTAGGGGAGATTCAAATTACTAAAAATGTGGATTTTTTAATTTATTATTTATTAACTAAGGTGGATCTAAATAGTATTTTTAAAATTATTTATTAATAGTCTATGAATATTCATTTGGGTCAAATGATATTAATTTTTTTTTTTCTAATAACACAATATTTATCTCTTTAATGTCATTAATAATTAAATAACAATTTAGAAATTACTATTAAAAGTCATATAGTGGAAGATCAAGAGTCTCAATTTAAATCCATTTTGGGGATTTCAATATGGATGTTCACAATGAGAATCCAACACTTTAATCATTTGATCCTTAACCTTTGGACATTAAATAATAAATTTTAAAAAAATATATAATAATATATTTTAAAATTTTAATAAGTGAAAATATATAAATTATAATAAATACATTGTTTTGATTTGATATGATTTTAATATAATTTATATATTTTTTATATAGGTGAACACTTTTGATTGGAGCTATGAACCAATGAGGCCACATTCGAGGGACCTCATCCTCGACATTCTATCTCCTTCTACTTCCCCCTCTCTTCCTACCACCTTTGATCCTCCTCCCTCTGTCTGCCTTATCTCCTTTGGCTCTCCATCTGCCTCCTCCTTTTCACCCCGCACATCATCACCTTCCTCTCCTATCTCCCTCCTTCTTCACCTCTCCCTCTTCCTCTTCTCCTACCTCCTCTTCCTCCTCTTCTCCTCCATCTCTCCCTCTTCTCCTACTCTCCTCCTTCTCTCCTTCTCCTTACTCCTCCTCTCCCCCTCTCCTCCTCCTTACTCCTCTACTCCTACCCTCGTCTCCTCCTCACTTCCTCTCCTCTGTTTATTCTCCTCCAACACTTCCTTCACCCCTACCTTTCATCCTCCATCCACCTTCCACTATGCTTCTCCTTGTCTTCTCCCCAACCTGCTGTCACCCTCAATCTCCTATCGCCGCTGCTGCCAGTCCCACCTCCAATCACTTGGCCTCCTCTACTGCCACCATACTCTCTTTGCTAACCCTACAGTAGCACTCACCATATCCATCCATCATTCATCCACATCTCCTTGTGTGTCATTTGTTGCCTTCCTTGCACCAATGTTTATCCCACCATCCATTGTGGGATTCGAACTTGAGGCAGTGCATCTACTGCCCTTGCAACTTACCGTTGCACTACGGGGTCAACCCCTTATATAATTTATATGTTTATTTTAATTATGATAACTTAGTATTTAGAAATATATAATTTATTGTATTTTTTATTTAATAATATTAAATAATAATATATATGTGCACTTCAATGGTGTTGATTGTAAAGGTATGGATTAACAACATGAATGAAATTGGTTACAATTGGGATGAACAATCAATCCCTTGTCATTATTGATCCATTTGAAGGATTGACCAAAATCGAATGTATTAATTCAAATGAGTCATCATATACATCATGGTTCAAAATTTGCAAGTCATAATATTCCATATGCATATAAATAATTCTTTAAAATAAGACTTTGATATTGAACCAATACAATTCTTAAATAACACTTAAAATAAACAAATCTATAAAATTTGAAATCCATTTATTCTTCTCATAACACACATATGAGAACACTAATAATATAATATAATAACATAATAATGTTGCTTTGAAATCATAATCTGATATTGATCTTAGTTGGTGAACTATCTCCATCTCCCCAACTCATTCCACACTTTACCCTTAAGAGGACAATTAAAACCTATTTATTCCCATCCTTATTCCCTCATTTGCATCTCTCTTTGTAATGGAATATGTTGTCATGATGATGATAATAATAAATTTATAAACCCTAATAATCAAAAAACTTCGACAGATGTCGGTGTCGCCTTTACCTTTGGTCAACGTTGACGGTAACGAATCAGAAAATGCTTCACAAACGTCGCGACAAATTCTCCGCGTACGGAAACCGATATGATTATGCTTTCCACGTCGATATGATAAACTCAACATTTAATGTTCTCTGGGAATTCGTCGTAGATCAGAAGATGCCAAATCAAATATTGATTGTTTATTAAATTGAAGAAGAGTGTACCTGGTCTGTAATCAAATCGAGGATCA